>BMAU01017187.1:0-225000 GCA_019973935.1 Trichonephila clavipes | reverse complement strand
AGTATGCCTCTGAAGTAGAAAGGCTCGCCAACTTGGCTTTCTCCGACCACCCAGCAACTGTGCGAGAATAATCTCTTTGCAATATTTCGTGGATGGATTGAAGGATGGGGAAATCCAGAAGGTTGTAAGAATGGCAGATGTGCAAGATCTTAAATCTGCGCTGTTATATGTCCTGGAATTGGAGGCCGCAATTCAAGCCAGTCGCAGAGATTGCAATTCCGTCCGAGGAGCTAGAGTGACTGCAGATTAACCGTGTGAATCTAGATTAATAGAGGAGATGGAGAAATTGAAAGAGGAAATGCAAACTAGAAAGGCTGGATTTTCAAACCAAGAGAAACGCAATTTCAAGTGCTTGGGATGCGGTGGAACGGGACACCTGAGAAGAAACTGTATCCGAGCAAAAAAGGAATAGAACAAAGTAACTTCTTCCAAACATGAAAACTAATATATGGCCATTTCGCGGGGCGGAGGTTTTCAGATAATGAAAGGTCCCATCACAAAATTCTCCAGATGACGGCAGTAAATGAAGGCAACAAGGGAATTTACATAATAAGTCAAATTAATAACATCTCGTACTGTATGGTTGTTAAAATTGTAACAAATGTGTGTATAATTAGAAGCAATTTGGCGCAAAACTCAAAAGTTAGTATTATCTGGAAGCCGCCCTGGGTTTCCTTGCAAACAGTGACGGGTGACAGGATTCAGTTTTATGGGAAAGCTAATGTCACTCTAAGGCAGTGTTACTTAAACTGTGGGGCGCGCCGCCTGGGGGCGCAATAACCCTACGAGGGGGCGCGAGTGTATCGAAGATAAAAAAATTTTAAAGAATTAATTTATTTGAATGAAGTAAAACAAAATACTTTCTGACATAAAAAAATACACATTTACACATTATATGGCGCTGTTACTTCATCAAAAATAAAAACTTCTTCAATACCTCATTAGCTATCTTTCATCTTATAACTAAATAAAAAAACATTTTGTTTTATTTGTATTAAGCTCATGATGAGACATTATTTTATTGCACGTTTTTTTTAAACCTAAAATGCTACTCTTTCAATGAAAAAACGAAACCCAGAATCAAAATACTTTTAGGAAGATAAAAGATTCATCACTATTATTATTTTTGAAATATTGACCGACCCATCTCTTATGTGTTTGTTTTTCATTTAGGAATGTTGTAAATAATGTTGCTCTTTTTTTCATGTAAAAGAGTTTTATGATATTTGGAAAAGCACAGGGAAAGGACTTTGAAGGATTACTTGGCCAAGATTTATTTTTATGAGTATTCTCAAACATATAATGCATAATGAAAAACATTTTACACAACTTTTTGTAGAACTAGCATCCATTTTATTATATTGAATACACTTTAAACTCGGAAGCGGTCACTCGGGGCACCGAGTTCCCGAAATCGTTAATTTTGGGAAAACTATTTATTTGTTACCAATGGCCCCGGCACTATCCTCTTGTATGACAATCTTCATGGGAACTAAAATATATTTGTCACATATTTCCCTCTTTTTGGGGAGTTGCAAACGTTCTTTTTAAAATCGGAAGGTACTTGTTTTGAATAAATTCCTGGTTACGACCACTTTTTTCCAAAATATTTTCTATGATTATGCTACATTTTCCTCCTATGTATAAATTAGTAATTTTCATTGCCTTGTTGTACGACTTAGTGTGGCTTATAAATGTAAATGAGCAGAATATATATATATATACATATAAGGAAATGGGTATCTGCGTGATCTCTATTGAAAGAAGTTGAAACTCATCAAGCAAGGGAAGAATCTGCTGAAATAATGCTTATTATTCATGGTAGCTAAAGTAAATTTGAGAAAAGAGATGAACGTAAGACGAAAAGAAAATTTTCAAATGCTCCTAAAGAAATCCATCAACTAAAATATGAAGCCATAAGTGTACCAAAAGGCACACTTCGCCTTGTCAAAAACACAGTAGCAAGCAAAAGTTCAACATGCTATTTGTCGATCATCAAAGGACAGTAAAACTACAATAACTTGAACAAAGTACGACAGTTTTGCCTGCAAATAACATTCCTGTATTATTAGTGAAAAGGGCTTGTGATTTTTGTCCTTTATTAAGGTCTCGCACATCTGAAACATTTTGGTTAAGTTTTATTGGATTTTTTTCTCAACTTTCTAAAGAAAAATTGAAAAGTCCTTGGAAGTAGGTAAGTATACTTTCTCTTAGGTAAAATATTCACTGGAATTACGATTTTTACCGTGTACAATAAATACAATTATAAAAAAAGGATTGAGGGTGTCTCAATCACACCCCGCGTGACCAATTCTTTTTATCGGAATTTTATATTATATTTTTCACTATTTAATATTAATTCTAAATGCTAATTTTGTGAGGCTTAAAATGACATTTCACTAAAACTAATAATATCAGTATTCATTTTAAAAAATCATTTTACATTTTTGTAAACATTGTCACGCACATTTGGGTTTACTTTCCTAACAATTCAGCTATTATTATCAAGAATGATGTTTTATTTTTAAAAAAAAACGAGCTCGTGCGAAGAGCAGCTACTTCAGCCAATATACTTTTAATCTATCGGTGCTGTATAATGTATTTTGCAACTAATTTATTAATACTAAATTAAGAGCAGGTTTAATTATTATTAGCGACTTCCATGGGCTTGTCTTGCAGAGCAAAGTTTTTCAAAGGAATGCTTGATATTCGAAAAATTGACACTGTTTTTCTATATATAGCTGAGATCTATATTTTGTCTTCAAAGCAGCCACAGCAGAAAATCCGGTTTCTCAAAGGTAGGATGTTGAAAATGGTAATAGTATACGAAATGCTTTTGTTTTCAGTGCAGAAAATTCATAATCCACCTCAGCCCTAAATTCAAAGAGCTATTTATTTCAAAATTGCCTTTTAACTATGCCACTGGATGTGTAATCTATGAAGATTTCTTCTCCTTCAGTTGAGAGACATTCTGAAGTATTGTGAAATGAACCCCTAACCCACTCGCAACTTGCTATCAAGTTCACCTCAGCAAGAAAATACTTTTTAGAATTCTATGTCAACATGAATAAATGATTTTCTATGGTTTTAAAAACAACTTGTTGAACAAAAACCGCATGTTGTTCTTCAGATTTGCACGTTTTAACTCACAGTAAGTACGCATGTAAGTTTTACCGAGAGTTTTCAGTAATCGTAATAGTAAACTTCAGTAGTAAATCTAAAATTTAAGTATTCTTGAGAACATTTCCTTGATTTAAGGTATTCGACTACGTTCGGAACCGTGATTTTGCAAAAGCATATAAATGGATAATATGTATGATATTTAGTGTCACTTAGATTAGAAAATGTATAAAAAATTGTTTTAAGAATATTACTAATATAAAAAATTATTTAAGTACAATATTTTGATAAAAAAAAGAGGAACATAGAATAACTAATTTTCAAAATACTCTCCTTTGTGAAAATTGCTTCTGTTGTAATAATATTTTACCTGTATATAGCTCAGACCTCTGTACAGAGGCTCAACTAGAATTTTTGAAATATATAACTTAGAAGTAGATTTATATACATAGTTTACTACAACAGAGGGGAGAAATTTTAAGAAAAAACGCCGATAATTATTTCAATTGGTAGTAACTCTGAAAATAATGTGAATTTTTCAAAAATCATAGTTCAAACTCTCTGGAAAAGTCTTTACTTTATATAAGCAAAATATTATTATTTTAGAAGCATCTTTTATGAAAGGGGAACATTTTGAAAAAAGATTATTCTAAATGAAATTTTTGCCAAATATTGTATTTAAATAATTTTTTTTGTCAAAATGTCCTTAAAGCAATTTTATACATGTATTTTAATCTAAGTGACACTAAATATCATGAAAATTGTCCATTTAAGCGCTTTTTTAAAATCCCGGTTCCGAACGTAGTCGGATACCTTAATTTTCAGAACCATGCTCTTCTGTGTACTTGTTGATACTTTATTATTATCGAATGTTCGCTACGACTTAAAAATATATAACTAAGAATTTGTTTTAATCTACTGCCGTAAATACTTAATACCGTAAATTACAACTAACGCGTAAATTACAAAAGGAACATTCAAGATGGATTCGGTGGGTATAAAAGTATCGACTCGACCAAAACTTAACAAAATTGTGAGAGGTACAGCTTTTGTACATGTTTTGCGCACATGTCCGATAGGTTGCCCTGACTCACGCAAACGTTCGCGAGAATTTTTTCCAGATGTGATGAATATGATAGAGAACAACATAGACTAGACTATTTTTCTAATGATATTTGTACTTTTAGAAATGAATGAAGGGAATAAATCTTTAATTAAATATCATTTTGAAATCTGTTCCAATTTAAAAATAAGAGAAAGAAAAATAGCATAATAACACTATCCTATTACTTAAAATAATTTACTTAAAATGTATATTACTTAAAAATAACAAATGCAAAATTTAACACAAAACTTGTTAATATGTACGGTTTATAATTAAAATCGTATTGTAGTTTTAGTGTCAAAATGCATTAGTATTGCATTCAATGCATTATTATTGTATAAGGGAGCGCGAAAAAAATTATGATTGAAAATTGGGTTGCCAGTACTGAAAGTTTGCGAAGCAGTGCTCTAAGGTTTGGAAATATAGACTATCACCATACGGCATATATAGCAGATATCACCGATCCCTGTATTCTTGGACTGGATTTTCCGAAGAACAATTATTTTAAATTGAAATTTTAAAACAGCAATATACATTCAAAATTTGAAGACATCCCTCTTTTTGGGTTACAAACTCAATTTGAATCCTACCAGAAAATTATAGCAAAAACCCACACCTCATTATCACCAAGAACTGAATGTATAATACCAGGCTTAATAGCAGAAAATAGGAAATTCTCCGATTCGGCCTAATTGATTATCCTGACCCAGACAGTTTAAAAGCAGGAGTACTGATAGCCTCGTCGGTAGTACACCTCTCGAATTCAGTCATCCCAGTGAGAATGGCTAACATCGGTGATAAGACGAGCACTATCCAGGAAGGAGAGGTAATAGCAGCTTGTGCTCCTGTCACTTGGGTAGACCGAAAGTGCAATAGGCAAGACATTTCTTCAGAGGTTATGGTCAAGGATTTACTACAAAACACGGACTTAATTAAGAAGAAATTTTAAATAAAATATTGAACTAAGATAAAAATAGATTTAATTAGAAATAGAAATATATTTAAAAAAATATTTACTTGGATAATTGTATTCTAAACAATTATTACAAAAATTTACAAATATACTATGTTTTAAAATGTTATCAAAAACTAAATCATTGTTTCTTAATATAAAATTTAAGATCATATTTCTAAATAATGATAGGTGTAAGTTACTACCCCAGAAAGGCGTTTTTATAATGTTAAAATCAAATGAGTGTCTTTTATCAAAAATACTACTTAATAGCAAATTATTCTTAACGTTTCATTTAAGGACCAAAAAGTTTGCTGACTCATTAGTATAATTAGTTTTTAATAATTTTAAATAGTGTGGATAATAATTAAAGGTAGGAACAAAGTCTACTATATTACTAAATATAATTAAGTCATTTATGTATCTAAAAAAGTAACAAGATTCATAACTAATACTTTAATTTTCACAAAAGTGCAAGTAAATATTTGCTAAGCAGTTTCTAGCTGTGCACATTGTGGTAAATCTTTAATTTGCTGATAATGAGAGGTTTTATGGAAAATATAAGTTTCTTTTAATACTAATTCAATAATAGAAATATATTTATCATATTTTATTATCTTATTCAAAAAACATTTGCTATATGCCATTTTAAGAATCTTAAACAGGTCTTCTATATCTATGGATTTAAATAAATCTTCAAAATCATAGGTATTAATAGAAATAATTTTTTTACCTTGCATATACACTCATGCCCATAAATTAAGGATAATTCAGAATCACACCGAAATTGAGCTCTAAAACAAAAATTCCACCTATAGAATTATCACACATATCTTGAAGAAGAATATGCAAATTACAGGAAACCACCAAATGGCGCGGATAGTACGTCACAATGACGAGATTGTAAGAGAGGGGTATATAAGGAATGGTGACAAAGAAGTAAAATTATTCACAAGAGCTTTAAAAGCCTTTCAGTGCAATAACCGCATAGTTATGGCACAAAGGAAGCATTTGGATGATTTTTTACGTGGTAGAATTATTGGTCAACTGGAATGTGGACGTACCCTGCTGGAAGTATTCGAGGAACTTGGAATTGCCCAGAGGGTCATCTCCAGGCTTTGGCAACGATTCCAAGATGATGGTAATGTAAGTAGATGTTACAGCGCAGGTCGCCCCCGAGTTACAACACCGAATGAGGACCGGTATATATATATATATATATATATATATATATATATATATATATATATATTTGGCAGTTACTGCCAAAAGAAACAGACGGAGCACAGCATCAGACTTGTCTTGTCAGCTCTCTTCAGCTACCTGTACGACAGTTTCAAGGCAGACCGTGTATTCACAAGAGCTTTAAAAGCCTTTCAGTGCAATAACCGCATAGTTATGGCACAAAGGAAGCATTTGGATGATTTTTTACGTGGTAGAATTATTGGTCAACTGGAATGTGGACGTACCCTGCTGGAAGTATTCGAGGAACTTGGAATCGCCCAGAGGGTCATCTCCAGGCTTTGGCAACGATTCCAAGATGATAGTAATGTGAGTAGATGTTACAGCGCAGGTCGCCCCCGAGTTACAACACCGAATGAGGACCGGTATATATATATATATATTTGGCAGTTACTGCCAAAAGAAACAGACGGAGCACAGCATCAGACCTGTCTTGTCAGCTCTCTTCAGCTACCTGTACGACAGTTTCAAGGCAGACCGTGTACAGACGCTTAGGGCACATTGGTCTATATGCTCGTAGTCCTGTCAGATATGTTCCACTTATCGCAACTCACTGTCGCCTGCGATTAATCTGGAGTAGAGAGCATTCATTGTAGACACCACAACAGAGGTCATGTGTGATGTTTTCTGACGAGTCCAGGTTTAGATTGCAGTCTGATTCTCACCGGACTTTAATATGGAGAGCGCCAGGTACCCGTTACCACCAAGAGAACCCCATTGAACGATACCTTTACAGTGGTGCAGGATAGCTCGTTTAGGGAGGAATTATTCTTGGTTACAGAACTGACCTGCATGTTCAGAGTGTAACGATGGCAGGAAATATCTATCGGGATGTCATTCTGGAACAACATGTACGCTTGTTTCGGGGCGCCATGGATGCTGAATTTCCGTTCATGGATGACAACGCCAGTATACTCACCCTGCAAACATTGTAGACGAATGCCTTCAATCGGAGGATATCACCCGTATGGATTTTCCAGCATACTCACCGGACTAGATTCCAATAGGGCATGTGTGGGATATGCTTGGCCGACGAATTGCAGCCCATCATCCCCCTCCCACCAGTCTACCCGAACTTCGGAGGGCATTGCTTAATGAGTGGTGTAATATTCCCCAAGATCAGATTGATAATTTGATACTCAGCATGCCAGGCGTTGTAAGGCCTGTATTGCATCGTCAGGGAGACATACTCCATATTAAACATCATACTAACCATGTTATACTGCTTTTTGTAAATAGGTTCTTTTTTTGAAATTTGCTCCGGGGAGTAAAAATCGAAATTTTTATTAATTATGTCAAACATACATACATTTTCTTTTTTTTTTGCTCTATATCTTTTGTTTATTAAATAAACTTTACTAATAAGTCAAATGTATTTTGCTTCTGTCTCTTTCTTTGCCTGAACTTCATTATCCTTAATTTATGGACATGAGTGTAGATAGACTTTAACGGAACTAAGTAAGTATTTTATGGTTTATTTTTTAATGTTACTGAATGTAACAGAGCAGCATCTAGAAAGCCACTGTGATGTGCAAGTGAAATGCAAAAATTTGCACTACCACTTACAAAGCATTTTACTCTAAAAGTAAAATTTTAAGAAATTTGGTATACTTAATATTGACCAACTTCAAATCAAGACAAAGCCAAATGCCATAATATGCAGGCAATAGTGGAAAACTCTCTGTTCTTGTTCACATGTTCCAATACAATCTTGATCATGCATGGTCAAAAACACAGTCATGTTTATAATTTGTGATATTATTTTATTGGGAAAACTGTTTATACAATTTTTGAAGTATTTTAATTGAATGAGTGAACACTGTAATGTTTCCAAAAATACTGAGTTATTCCATCAAAAAGAGAATTTAAACACAATATGTACAGAAAAAAAATAACCGAATAATGGGAAAGGTTACAAGAAGTAAATAAGAATTTGAAAGGGGAAATGGTTAGTAGAATGAAAATTGAATTTGGTAACTGTACCAAAATTTAAATCTAAAATAGAAATAAAAATGGTACCTCACAAATCAAAGAAAAGTACACCCATCAGAAGACTAAATGGTTGTTGTATGATGTGAAGGAATCATTCTTACTAGAACCTTGACCATGTTTGTGTAGAATACTCATCTTTTAATACCCAGTACAATTTGAAAAAGCAGAAAGTAATTATTTTTCAGGATACTTAAATTTTCATTTCTTAAAGAATTGCATTTTTAATGTGATGTTTCTTTGAAATCAATTTGGATTTTTGGTACCAGTCACATCACTGCAAGATATACACCATGGTTTTTTTGTATTTTTTTTTGTGCAAAGACGGGTACTGACTTTGATTGCTTTTACACATGAAAATGGTTTTGCACAAATATGTTGTTGAAATGTGAATTGAAATGTTCATCGCTTTTTCACTCAGTTATGCATATTCTTTTTATATACAGCCCAAAATGAGGTCTTGATAAAGATTACTGTTATTTAGTACTTAAACTGTCATAAGACAGATCATTGTGGCTTTCATTTTTATTCAGGCTTAATTTGCTTCATTCAATGTTTGTTGAAAATTGATCTATTATCCACATGTTTCCATGCCTAGGATCATCCTTTGGGTAGTAAAAAAAAGTTCTCTCAGTGACTGTGGTGTTGAATAACGTACTCTACTTGTTCATTGAGATCCTTCTCTCCTATATATTCATTAAAAATTAGAAGCATTTGTAGATCTCCTTCTGCCAAAAGTTTTCCCTACAGTGATTTTTTTCTTCTGAAAAGCATCTATTTTGCTTCATACTGTAAATCCGTCCTTATGTTGTTATTTCAAGTATATGTTTAGCTCGTTTGACATAGAAAACTCTTCTGCCAGGTATGCAAGCTTGTCTACCTGCTCATTGTTGGACAAAAACTCTTGAAATTCACGATTATTTTGCTGCTGGAAAAATTTGATTTCTTCATGCAGAATGAAAATTTCAATATTTTGTCCTCGGCAGGAAGGTGAATATGCTAGTATCTCTTTTTTCCACGTACTGTTTCAAATATTGAAGAATTATGCTGTATGTCAAATTTGTTTCGGGATTTTATAATAACATCTGAAAATACTTGTGTAGCTCTGAGAATATTTTTTTCACCACAAGATGCTTATGATGTATTTTGAAGGGCGACAACAATGCATGGATTTTTCACTTTGTGACAACTCCTGAGCTATATCTTGTTATCTTTGCGGCACCATCTGTACATATCCCGATACATTTTTCCCATTCAATTGTGTGTTCTAGAAAATATATATTTAAAATATATATATATACACTGGTGTGCAAAAATTAAGGACGAAGTCGAAAAATTAGCATATCAGCTGAACGAAGAGGCAGAGCGGACATAAAGACCAATCAGGAGATTAAGTAAAGTGATGTACGGTAGCACATGCGCAGATATGCAGGTAGACGTAATGAGGGAGTGTCTGAGTAGTATAAAGCATGTGGTCGGTGTAAGATCAGTATTTCTGGCAAAGAGATTGCACGCCGTATAGCAGTTAAAATCACACCGAGTTGCTGCCTCAGCGAGAAATGGCGAATAATCAATCTGTTAGACGACATCTGGATGCTTTTACCCGAGGTCGAATCATTGGGAAATTGGAGGAAGACCGCAGTGTGACAAATGTGGCTGCAGAGTTCGGAATTGCTCACAGCATCGTTTCACGACTTTGGAGACAATTTCAAACTACAGGAACAGCTATCCGGGGGTTCAGTAGTGGTCGTCCACGAGGAACCACACTCGCAGATGACCGGTACATTGTCTTACAGGCCAGAAGAAACAGGCGGCAGATAGCGGGAGAAATCGCTAGATACACGACACAGGCGACAGGACGACCGATATCGTGTTTTGCCGTGGCCAGAAGACTGCACGGTGGTGGTCTGTTTGCACGACGCCCTGTATGGTGTGTACCTTTAACGCCTGCCCATCGAAGAAGGCGATCTGTGGTGCCGGGAACACCGGAATTGGAGAGACAATAAATGGGGACGAGTACTCTTTACAGATGAGAGCAGATTCAGTTTGAGTAGCGATTCTCATCGCATACTCATCTGGAGAGAGCGGGGAAGCAGCAATCATCCCTCGAACATCTTTGAAAGGGACAGGTATGAAGGTCGCGGTGTACTCGTTTGGGGAGGCATCATGCTTGGTAGTCGTACAGACCTTCACATCTTCGACGCAGGTTCAGTCAACGGGACCCGTTATTTTAACGAGATTCTTCTTCCATATGTGCGTCTTTTTAGAGGCGCTATGGGTCTGCAGTTCCTTTTCATGGACGACAATGCACCATGTCATCGCACAGTAGCTGCCGAACAGCTCTTAGAGAGTGAGGATATTGAACGTATGGATTAGCCGGCACGATCTCCGGATCTCAATCCCATCGAGCATGTATGGGATTTTCTAGGCAGACGCTTGGCAGCTCCTACCTTACCACCAATAACGATTCGGAAGCTTCGATTGGCGCTGCAAGACGAATGGGCAGCAATGCCTCAACAACTCATTGACACCCTCATTCTCAGCATGGGCAGACGCTGTGAAACCTGCCTAGCAGTCAGGGAGATCATATCCCCTACTAAAGACCGGATGTTTCTTGCTGGACACCCATCACACGGATGTTTCGTCCTTCAGTCGCATTGCGCTCCATGCTACTTTTTCAATCAAGCTTCTTTTTATCCCTCTGATTTCTCTTTTAGTAAGTGTTGCTTACATATTACACATGTCCTTACGTATTGGGGATCTTACGGTATTAAATGTGTTGATTTGGAAAGCTTTTGTACAAAGTTATATTGAAAAAACCGTCTCGTCCTTAATTTTTTTGCACACCAGTGTATATATATAGAATATATATATACATATATATATAGAATATATATATATTATATATATATATATATATATATATAGAATATATATTATATATATATATATATATATATATATATATCAAGTGTTTTAAATACTTCAAAACTCATTGTTCTAACCAGCAAGTTGTGTGAGCAATGGTGTTTTTCCTGTAATTCTCCTTCACATTCAATCCTCACAAAATAAAGTGCCTTGATACTTTTGTCTGCAAATTCATCAAATTTAATTGAATAAATTGGTGAATGTTTTACAGTTTTTTTATAACTTGATTGTGAATATCTTCATGAAGCACACACACACATCACTTGTTGAGTGATATGGAATCAGAGCGAGAAGAAATCGTCAGGAAAATAATTTTAAAAATTATTTTCAAATATATTTCAAACAAAGAATACAGAAATTTATTGAAAATAAGCAATACTAATCCAATTATGTAAATATAGTGTATAGTAAAAATTAAGTATACTTATATATATTCAAATTAATAATAAATATCAGTTAGTAATTGCTGATTACCATATTCCCAATACTCTGAGTTATTTAATGAATTTTATCAAACAAGGAATATTTCAAAGTAAAACGAAGTGGAAATGCCTGATTTATAGCAAAATAATAAATGCACTGCCCTCATAGTCTTTTAAAAAATATCCTAGTACTCGCCAATCTATACTATTAAAATTCGTAGGTATTAAAAAACGTATCTATGTAGGTATATAGGAACGTAGCTCAATTTTCGCACGATTCACAAGACGCAGAAACTCGCCGAAGGTACAAAAATTTCGGAATGATCCGAGAAATCCGTTTTGACCATTTATATTCCGATATTTCAAATAGTTAAAAATATATTAATTAAAACCTCAAAACACATAATTAGTAGCATTTCTCCCCACCAGGGGGAAATTCGGAACTCCTTTTTTTACCAGACGTTTTTAAGACACGATCTAATTTTTTTCATGAAGCACACAAAATATAATTACAGATTCGTAAAGATCATTTATTTCGCCACGATATGCTATAATTTATTTTACAAAATAATTATGTTTTGTATTTTTTACGATTTTTTTAAAATTGAGTCGAAATCGAAACGTTTTATATGAATAAGATTTATAATTGTTCCACTTGAAAATTATTTCGCGCTAATGAAAAAAATATTTTACACTAAAGAAAAGTCCATGCTTTTCTCTTTTAGAATCAGTAAGTTAAATAATTTAATGTCAAAAAGTGGTTTATTTTTACGATTTTTCAAAAAATACTCACAATTTTATTTAAATATATAATAAATATTTTATTTATAGAAATAATCTCACGAAACTTTTTTCCTGCTTGTAGAACAATATTATACGTAATCTGTACAAAGATTGATAAAATATCTTAAAAATTACGGTTTTATTTTTTAAAAAACGTGTTTTCGTTTCTTACGCAAATTAAAATTTTATTATACACGTGGCGCCATCTGCAGAGAATTGGAAAGATCATTTACTTCGCCTTAAAATTTCTGTTTTTACAAAACAACGAAACTGTGCATATAAATAAATTTATTTAAAAATTAATATAATAAAATTATATATATATATATATGTATATATATATATAAATATATATATATCTTTCTTTCAATTTAATTATTTTTTTCATTAAGAAATGAATTCTTCGTTAATTAAAAAGTACATTGTCTATTATTTTGGATCAAAATACATTTTAGAGACATTTTTAAGGTAACTATAACGATTGATTGATTCATGAAAATCTGAAATCTATTATATAATTTTAGATTCTTAGAAACTAACTATTATTAAAAAATGATGAACGTTTTTTTTTTTTTTTTACTCTTGGCATCAGAATCCTTTTCTTTTTATTGCTTCACATTAATAATTTTTTTTAATTCTAACGCAATATTTTTTTTATGAGTCATACATCGAAATTTGAAGCTATATCTTATCTGTGAGAAGGAGGGGTAGATAGAACAATAATTTTGTCACTAAAAAAACGTGTTCGGTCTATAGAGAGGGGAAAGAAACTTGTCTTAAATCAAAAATAAGTGGAATGGAACAAATTTCGACAAAAGGAAATTTTTTGTTATAATTTTAGTAATCACTCACATTGTGCGCGTACAAACACACACATAGAAATGCTGGTGTCGTGAGAAAAAGAGAAAGCCCGAGCAACGCTGGGCTAAGCAGTGGAGGGGGGAGAGTGGAAGTCATTTTAAAAAGGATTATTAGAAGTGCTGATTTTGTAAAGTAAAGGGAAAATTTATAAAAGTAGAGAAAGCCCGTGCAACGCCGGGCCATGCAGTTAGTGATATTAGAAATATCCATATCCAAAGATAGCACAAAATACAACAGAAGACTGAAATAGTGATCTGTGTGTGAAGAACAAATACGATGAAAAGGGTTATATTTTTAAGAATTGAATTAAAATCATCTAAAATTAATAAGGTTACTGCAGGAGAAAAAATCGATGAAATTTAATTCTAAAAACCGTTAGTCCCATGGATACCACATTACCGCATGATAAAAATATCAAGGTAATCATATTGTAATGTTATCCCCCATCTTTGCTGAACATAATCAACAACTTGGCACGTAGCGCTTGTATATCAAATTAGCACCCAATCATACTTAAGGCATATATTCAGGCTTAATTTGTTTCATTCAATGTTTGTTGAAAATTGATCTATTATCTACATGTTTCCATGCCTAGGATCATCCTTTGGGTAGTAAAAAGAAAAGAAGGAATCAAATTTATGTTTTACATATATATTTAGCATTTTTAAATGCCTAGGCGGTATCATAGTTATGTTTTAAATGTTGCTAAGATTCCAATTTGGTTGTTAAAATGTGTTTTAAATCAGTTCTTTTCGGCCCTCACTTTTATTATTATTTTTTTAGTGAAATCTTAAATATCAAAACTACAAGCTGTTAAAGTTCTAAAAATTAGTTTAAAAAATAAAATGCTAAATTAAATATTAACCCATTCTTGAAAGCTGAAAATCGTTTTCCCTATTTGAAGCAACATGATGCATACCAGTAACTCTTATATGAATGGAGAAAATCAGCATAGTATATTTCATTTGAATTTAGTTTTCAATCCAATTACTAAATATATACAGATACGAGTATTACTTTAGGTGACGATATTGCAGGTTTATCCATTGGGCACTTGTGGCGGGTATTGACTGGATCCAAGTGCCCCTCCAGTGCCAAAGGGGTCCATAGATCTTTGCCCAGGGCCCAAAATGAGCTTCAAACTGCACTGGGTGGTGGTATGGAACATTCTAGTTCTCTTTATACACTAATTTTTAAAGCTAAAATATCCCTTTTGTTGGATTATCTCCAGAAGTAATAGATAGAATTTTATGGAACTAGGTATGTATGTTATAGTTTACTTTTTAATTTCACTGAATGTAGCAGAGCAGCATCTAGAAAGTCACTGTCATGTGCAAGTGAAATGCAGAAATTTGCACTAACACTTACAAAGCATTTTACTTTAAAAGTAAAACTTTAAGAAATTTGGTATACTTAATATTGACCAACTTCAAATCAAGACATAGCCAAATGCCATAATATACAGGCAATAGTGGAAAACTCTCTGTTCTTGTTCACATGTTCCAATACAATCTTGATCATGCATGGTCAAAAACACAGTCATGTTTATAATTTGTGATATTATTTTATTGGGAAAACTGTTTACACAATTTTTGAAGTATTTTAATTGAATGAGTGAACACTGTAATGTTTCCAAAAATACTGAGTTATTCCATCAAAAAGAGAATTTAAACACAATATGTACAGAAAAAAAATAACCGAATAATGGGAAAGGTTACAAGAAGTAAATAAGAATTTGAAAGGGGAAATGGTTAGTAGAAGGAAAATTGAATTTGGTAACTGTACCAAAATTTAAATCTAAAATAGAAATAAAAATGGTACCTCACAAATCAAAGAAAAGTACACCCATCAGAAGACTAAATGGTTGTTGTATGATGTGAAGGAATCATTCTTACTAGAACCTTGACCATGTTTGTGTAGAATACTCATCTTTTAATACCCAGTACAATTTGAAAAAGCAGAAAGTAATTATTTTTCAGGATACTTAAATTTTTCATTTCTTAAAGAATTGCATTTTTTAATGTGATGTTTCTTTGAAATCAATTTGGATTTTTGGTACCAGTCACATCACTGCAAGATATACACCATGGTTTTTTTTTTTTTGGTTTTTTTTTGTGCAAAGACGGGTACTGACTTTGATTGCTTTTACACATGAAAATGGTTCTGCACAAATATGTTGTTGAAATGTGAATTGAAATGTTCATCGCTTTTTTACTCAGTGATGCATATTCTTTTTATATACAGCCCAAAATGAGGTCTTGATAAAGATTAATGTTATTTAATACTTAAACTGTCATAAGACAGATCATTGTGGCTTTCATTTTTATTCAGGCTTAATTTGCTTCATTCAATGTTTGTTGAAAATTGATCTATTATCCACATGTTTCCATGTCTAGGATCATCCTTTGGGTAGTAAAAAAAAATTCTCTCAGTGACTGTGGTGTTGAATAACGGATTCTACTTGCTCGTTGAGATCCTTCTCTCCTATATATTCATTAAAAATTAGAAGCATTTGTAGATCTCCTTCTGCCAAAAGTTTTCCCTACAGTGATTTTTTTTCTTCTGAAAAGCATCTATTTTGCTTCATACTGTAAATCCGTCCTTATGTTGTTATTTCAAGTATATGTTTAGCTCGTTTGACATAGAAAACTCTTCTGCGAGGTATGCAAGCTTGTCTACCTGCTCATTGTTGGACAAAAGTTGTTGAAATTCCCGATTATTTTGCTGCTGAAAAAATTTGATTTTTTCATGCAGAATGAACAGTCATTTCAGTATTGTTTCCTCAGCATGAAGGTTAATATGATAGTAACTCATTTTTTCACATACTGTTTCAAATATTGAAGAATTATGCTGAGTGTGTCAAATTTGTTTCAGGATTTTAATAACATCTGAAAATACTTGGTGTAGATCTGAGAATATTTTTTTCACCACAAGGTGCTTATGATGTATTATGCAGTGCGACAACAATGCATGTATTTTTCACTTTGTGATAACTCCTGAGCTATATCTTGTTATCTTTGCGGCACCATCTGTACATATCCCGATACATTTTTTCCCATTCAATTGTTTGTTCTAGAAAATAAATATCAAGTGTTTTAAATACCTTAAAGCTCATTGTTCTAACCAGCAAGTTGTGTGAGCAATGTAGTTTTTCCTGTAATTTTCCTTTACATTCAAACCTCACAAAATAAAGGGCATTGATACTTTTGTCTGCTAATTCATCAAATTTAATTGAATAAATTGTGGAATGTTATACCGTTTTTATAATTTGATTGTGAATATTTTCATCGGTTCTATATAGTGCTTGCAGGCAAAAGAATTACTTTCAGTTTTTGTGCAGCTTTTTTTACCCAGACCCTTTTTACAGGCTAACTACATGCAAGGCTAGAGTAATTATTCTCCAATAATTTATTGCTTTTTATTTTTTTATCAGATAGGAAGCCTTTAATAAAGACGTCTTTTAAAGAACAATATTTTTTTAAGCACTTGGTTGCTTATATTTTCATGCATTCTTTGAAACAATTCAATTGGTTCCTTACCAAGATCTAGGTGTTTTGATTTTTCAAGAGTCTTTCGAGTTTGAAGGTACATAAACTCTCTCAGAACAGATAATACATAATGGCTGTGGATCCAGCTCTCTACCAAGCTTTTGAAGGAATCCAAGTTTCAAGAGGTTTGAATCATATTTTCTTGCTATTTTGAATTTTTCTTTTTGCTTCTGGTTTAAATGTTATTTCTTATGCTGCTTGGCCATGATGGAAGACTGGATGCTCCGATTCATTGATTACCTCTTTAAGTAAATGCTTTAAATAATAATTAAATAATTATAAATAATAATATATAATATTTTAAATAATAATAAAATAATTCCTTCTATTAGTTCACTTTCTCCCTAAATATTTTTATTTATATATATATATATATATGTTGTTCAAATTTTCAATCGTTGATAAAATAATTTCTATTCATCCATTCAAATTCAAAAATACATTTTTTTAAACTTGTAGTAGATGACACATGATGTTAATACAGTTTTTTTTTTCAAAAAGAATTCATTGATTAAATTAAAAAAGGAATAAACAATAATAAACAAAAATAATAGTTAAACATCATGTATAGAAAGGAAAATCGCTCGTTGTGTCCCTGTAGCGCAATGGGTAGCGCGTTGGACTTTTAGTCCAAAGGTCGTGGGTTCGAATCCCACCTGGGATGTCCTAGTTTCTGAGAAAGTGATGTCTTTTTAATATACTTTTTTATTAGAACAATTTAATTAATGAATGAATAGTAAAAAAAATAGTCCAACACCATATATAGAATGGAAAATCGCTTTCTACTTAGTCACTTAACATTGCTATTCTGTCGTAAGTCCGATTCCAATTCGGAAAGTAACCTCCGAATCGTAAGGAAACAAACCAGGACGGAGGGGAAAAATAATTAATAAATCATAGGTACGTGACTCTCCTCTATTTTTCGATACAATCTCCCCCCCCATTATTCAAGCTTTTTTTTTCGTTCCGTTTTACCAATTCCTAATGTATAAAAAGCGACCACCTGCGATTTAAACCAATGTATCTTAGCGTCTTTAAGTCCCTCATCGTCAGCGAAATGCTGTCCCCCAGAACGCTTCTTCATTGCAGTGAACAGATGATAATGAGAAGGAGCCAAGTCCGGGCTGTAAGGAAGATGTTGAAATACATCCCGTTTGAATTTGCGAAAAACCTCTCGTGTTCTAGCTGCAGTGAGAGAGCACGCGTTATGGTGTAGACACTCCCTCAAATTCCAAAATCTCGATAGTGCACTTCCTTGGAAAGTCAGCGCACGCAAAAATGACGGGTGTCCAACCCAAATGACCTTACGGGTCACTTCGGAAAAAAATTATAATCTTGCGGGCCGCACATAAAAATATATACTTTAACATCAGATTTGAAAAAAGAAACATTTATTGAGTGAAAATTTAAAACAGAATGAATTATTATTATTGTTTTCTTTATTTTTCATTTATACAGACACAGATAATGTAATAATATTTAAATAATATAACAATGTGATGATCAAATAATGTTTAAAATTTTACAGTTGCTATTTTCTTGAAAATTACGGTATTCCTTTTTAATTTTGATCTTTCGTTATTCATTGTTGAAATTTGATAGTGCTGTCATTTGCAAACGATTAAGTATACGTTGCCCTTTATCTTAACCGTCCTGAATATTTTTTTAAACTTTAAAAAAAAAACTCTGACTGCCTCTTGCTTTTTGGGCACTCCAAACAGAAAAGGAGGAGGAATGACAGTCGCACCCTCAGAAAATCATGTACCATCCATAGTAAAATATATGCATAATGCAAATCATAATTTATTAAAAAAAAGTAATTTATTATAGAAAAATCAAATGTATAATTGTTTGATAAAGAAAATCTATTTTAATCTAAAAGATATTTCTATTATCAAAAAGGATTTATTTTTTTAAAACATGAACAGGTAACAGGCAAATTCATTGTAGATTTATATATATATATATATATATATATATATATATATATATATATATATATATATATATATATATATATATATATATATATTTCATCTCAAATAAATTTCAAAATGGAAAACTTTAAAAACCTGGTATTTAATTTTTTTTAAAAATTAAATACCGGAACTTACGTACTGGCGGGCCACGTGTTAGACACCCCTGTTCTTCATCAAGGGTGTCAAACTCAAAGGCTAACTTGAACCTAGCAAACAAGGTTTAATTATGGGTGGGCCGCAAAAATTCAATTATATATTCATAGAAACGTAATAGAGTTTATTTCGAATAATTCATTATAATAAACCTAAATGAAAGAACAAGAAAATTTAATGTTTACGTCCTGACACTTGACATCTCTTCTCTTCTAGTACCTTTCCTATTTCTGAGAAATTTTGGTATTTTATTGTACATTATTGTGTACCGATATTCTGGGCGGGCCACAAAAATGTTCGTTGTGGCCCGGCCGCATGAGGCCCGCGGGCCACGAGTTAGACACCCCTGATGTAAAGAATACGCCTGAACTCACACTCTCCAGTTAAGTTTCAGTTTTTTTTGTATATTTAGGGATCCACACCAAGTTAAAATGAAAAAAAAAGTTTTTGATCACACAGCACACCATAAAAAAATATGAAAATAATTTTTCCCTTTCACAAAATATTTAATTAATTATTTTCAATCTTTAGTAGTATTTTATTTAAAAGAACAGGATCTATGTTCATGAAAATATAAATGTTTTCCTGTTAATTCCAAATATTTCGTACTTACTCTTACTTTTTCATCTTCAAGAATAAAGAAGGCAAAAAATATTTATCGTTACGTACGTTATTTACAATGCGATTACAACGTTTTTGCTGAGTTACACAAAGAAATAAATCTTTTTCCTTTATTTTTTTCAAAGATGGCAAAATGGAAAAAAAAAAGATCAAAAGATAAACAAGAAAATCGAGAGACATTTCCTTTCTTACCCTCCATAAATAAATAATTAAATAAAAAAATCGCATTTCGAACGAAATTCAGGGAAAAATTGTTTTTCTTGAATCCTAGAACGCCACCTAGTAATCAAATACAAATGATATACCCCACACAAATCAGTCACCTGTGACGGTTTCGAGCTACACTAGGAATTCCATGCAGTAAGCAATTTTGAATATCGATTTTTTTTTACCTTAAATGCAGGTTAACTTTACCCGTCACGGCTATGAGCACCAAAAGGACACCTTTGGAAAAGGAAAAGGGGAAAAAAACAAACAATAGAAAAAAGTAAACGCTTTTTTTAAAAAAATTCAGTAGAGTGAAAGAACTTTTACTTCGAATAAAAATAATTAATGTCTGGTGTATTTGTTGATCTTTTCAACTAATGGTTCACGTGGGATAGTTTCAGGAGTTTGCTGTAAGCACGATTTTCCAAGAAACATGTTTATTGTGAGAAATACTTTTTTACTGAGCAAGAAAATGTTTATCTTTTAGATTCTTAGAAGTTTTTACTTTAATGATCACGAGGAGGTGGTAGTAAAGTGGTCAAGGTCACGGACTCATGGTTGGCCTGTGATGAATTCGAGGCTTGTGCCTAGGGGCGTTGTTATCAATGAACTTGGAGGTACCACACACACATTCACCGGGGTCTTTGGATACTGACCACCAAGCAAGCCGAACTTGAGATAATTCCCTTCCCCCTTATTTTAAATCTAAATATAAAAGATCTCAACACAACTCTAATCATGGCAACTTGGAAAATAATTTCGAATTTGTAGGAAATCTTTTAGTTGTTTGTGTAGTGTTGCTAACTTAACTTATTGAAAAGTTTACATAATTTTTAATTTTTTTTATAAACTGTTACTTTTGAAAATAAACTTTAAGTTCCATGAACAATCTTACAAAACCTTAATCTTACAAATCTTAAAAAATCTACGCAGGAAACAACTCTTTCCTCTGGTTACATTCTATTTTTAATAGCAATATGATTCATAATAAACTAGTTTCCTGTTTCAAAATCTAATAGATCTGGCATGTCAAACTCATTTGATATCTTGGGCCTCATGAACTATTTTAATATTTAGTTCAGGGCCGCATGCTTTCTATGCTCAAAAAATTAATAAAACAAGATTTTTAGAATAATTATATTCTGTATTTATGAAACTCAGTGAATTCAGGGCCGTTTTTAACCTCCTTGGTGCCCTAAGCACTTCAAATTGTTGCGCCCCCTTCCACTATTTCCAGAGCACCCCCTCCCTCCTTCAGTTCTTACTTTACCAGTTTTGGTTCGGGAGGGATTTTCCCTTAACTTTCTTGCTCTTTCTTTGTCTTCTTAATGTAGAGTCCTTCCATTATCCACCACCTATGAGCCCACCGCGTCCCGGACTGACAACCGGAAGCCGTTAGGAAAGAGAGTGACATGGTTTGGTTACTCTTATTCTTTTCTTACATTTTGGCATCATGGACCTCTACCCCCATCCTTTTGTAAATAAGTACAGTAAATTAATAAAATCGTATGAAATTATAGTATACAGTATACATTATTGTATGAACTTATTAATTATCAACTTTTATCTTGTTTATATATATATCATTCATCTTGTTAATTACCTTACTATCTTTTACTTTTAGACATCTTAACAGTTGAGTTACAGTCATTGAAATAGGTTTTCTTCGAGCTTTCATCATTGCAAAATTATTAATGATAGCATTATAATCAATTTCTATTGTTATATCATTTTGAGTGCATAGCAGCATTAAACTATTAAGCTTTTCATTTCCCATAGTAGTTCTCATGTCCGTCTTAAGTCTCTTAAGGGCAGAAAAGCTTCTCTCTGCTGTACAATTTGTCACAGGAAGAGTCAAGTAAAGGAAAAGTCATTTAGACTTCTAAATTTGGGAAGGTACTTTCCCACTTTTTTTTCTGGTGTAGGAAAAGATTCCGTTGTTGTTATTTTTTCCACCTTCATATACATTTTGAAATGCTGACACTCTTGCCCGAATTGTTCTTCATCAATGTCTTTGGGGTAACTTTGAGCGAAGTATTTGCTCCTTTTCATGAAGATTTCTGAATAGCTCGATTCTTGTGTTAAGAACTTCGTAGCAATTCTTTCTTTTGTTTAACTGCGCTACGAGATTGTCAATAATTGGTAAGAAAACTCCAGCTCGAAATCTCTCTCTTGGAGACATTCTCTCAAAATCTGGGTATCTTTTCTCATCTGAAATATTTTTTCTTTTTCTGATTTTTTCATATTTGGGCTCAGGCACGTTAGCTAGTTGCATGTTCTTGCATCGTAATCATCAAATTTAGATCTTTTTTCAGATAAAAAGAAATATAACGTCTGTAACACACTAGTAGCGCAAAGGAGATCAAGCTGTTCCCTTGGCAGTATCTCACTGGTTTTGTCCACCCTTTGTAGGATTTGATCCTAAATACCATTAATAAAGTAGTCTGAAAACTTTCTAGTGTGTTTTGTGAAATCCTTCAGGTGTGTAACTCGCGTGCCAGGTGTCTGAGTATTGTCTTCAATTAAATCTTCAAGGGCGTTCTTGATTTCGTTACAACTTGTAACTTGAGCTCTGAGAACATCTGCCCATGTAGACCATCTAAGTTTCCCTCAACGATTTCAACATAAGAAATCTATGTTCAGTTTTCAACTTTTGTTCATTGCTTCTCTTCACACATATAATCTCTTAATACATTCCATCTATGAGTAGATGACGAAAAAAAAACTGTAAAATCCTTGTACAAAAGAAAATAATACAATAGCCTCAGTGCAGGCTTTTTCCGCAGCAAAACAACCAGCTAAGTTTAAGGAATGGGTTGCACATGGTACAAACTCAGCAAAGAGATTTTTTTCTCGTATTTTCGTCTGAATACTCATACTAATTAAAACTGTACAAAATATATATAATGATACAGGTATTCAGTTACTCTTCTATAAACTTGCAAATTTTCTGCTTTTAAATTAATATTTATACAGAAATTTTTGATAATTACATAGCAACGTGATTTTACTTTGAATATTTCAAAAAAAATTCTTTTTGTTATTTATTAAAATCCTCTTCAGTATGATTGTTAGAGGAATATCTAAAATTTTAATTTTACAATTTCTTTGCCATTTGGTTAAATTGTTTGGCAATGTGCTTATAGGTTTATACATAATTTTTTTTCAAATTTAATGAAGATGTATGCAATAATACTTATGTAGGAATATTTTTTTATCTTGTATGTTTCAAAGTTACATTATATTGATACATTACAAAAGATGGTATAATTTTTTAAGAATTGATATTCAACTATTTTTTAAAAAAATAATATTGTACAGATATAATGCTTTACATGATTTTTTTTTCGTAAAAATTAATGTGCTTTACGTACTGTTCCATAACGTACACAAAGAGCATTAACAATTTTTTGTAATTTTTTTCACTTTTTGTTTCATGTATTGTCTTATATTTAAGATATTAAGATTGTACAATGTTCGAAGAATTGTTGTACATCAGTTGATTTTTTTTCAATACTCTACAGCTATGAAAAAGTAAGGTATTGTGGAAAAAAAATAAAATTCTGATAAATGAAAAAAAATTCTTATTGACACGATAAGTTAATAAAGCTAGCAAACTGAAGCTTAAGTTTAAGCTGGGAGTATGCATAATTTTTTATAGGGGGAGGGGGTTATTTTTTTTTAAAAAAAAAGATAAAAAGTGTTGAGGCGTAATCTTTATGCTAAAGATTAAAAATCTACTGGTCTATGAGGTGGGGGAATTGAACCCTTCGTCCTTGTGTATATATATCCTGCTTAGAATCTAAAGGAATTCTTAGTACCCAAAAGAGTGTTGCAGATTGTGACAAAGCAGTGCATCTCAAACTTGTTTTTAATTAAATATGGATAAATTATGAAATACTTTGTGCAATACTGATACATTTATAAGTAGTGTATATTATATCAGTGTGTGTGTATATTTTCTTTTTTATTATAAAAGAATGTATTTTACTTGGCAATTAATTTAAATTGTAAATTATTTTACGAAATAGATAATTATTTTAAATTTTTTATGTTGGATTTTTCGCGATATTTTCATCTTCCTTTAAGTAGGGTTATCTCGCTCTCTAGGGGGGAGGGGTGCCCCCCAGTTTGAGAAAGGTCGCAATAAAGGTTTTATTTTGAGTTTTCAGAACAATTTAATAAAAAAAAAATATAATATATGATTTGAAATAAAATATGATTTGTGTGGGGAAGAAAAGCAAAGAGATTTACGTAATAATTTGGCCGATAGCGAAACGAACATTTGATAATTTAGATATAAAAATGAAAGAGAATATATAATTTGCATTTTAATAAATACCAGGTGAGTGTACGTTCTCTCTCTGTAGTATTAATTTTTTCTCTTTTTTTCCACTCTTCAATTTTTGCGCCCCCAAATCCTTTGCGCCCTAGGCATGTGCCTAAGCGGAAAAGCGGGTCTGACTGTATTGTATATTATACATACATAATCGTATAATATTTCGGCTTGTTTTTTTTAAATATACATTTATTACATTGTCTAACAAAAAAACTAAAATAAAAGTTATAATACGAAATACTATTTAATATAACTTTAAAAAGGTATTTGACATCGGTTTTTTTTTCTCAAAGCAAATCATCAAAATTTGGTTGAACATGTTGAGCTGATGTAATTTTTAAAAAAATGATGATCATTGTTGTCCATTAAATCTTGACCTGTCTGAATTTTTGTTACTTTTCATAAAAGAAAAAAAAAGTTTCTCGCATAAATTGATGCTTCCAAACATAGACATTCATTATACACGTAACAAACGATAACATTTTAAGAAATTGATCTACAAATGAATATGTATAAAAATCTAGAGTTTCAACTTCGAAACATTTGTGCTTCAGCAAAGAATCACAATAGATTTCAATTAATTCCGCATGTGTAAGTTTTCATCAACAACTTTAATATCGACAGATAGAGGGGAAATTAAGAAACGGAATTGTAATTCAAATTTTTTTAAATCAGAAAACATTCTATCGAATTCCATTTCTAACTATTTAATTTGGTGATAATATTGCGTAAAATTTAATTGAAGTGATTTAATCAATAGAATTTCAAAACTTTCAAAGTAAGACAAGTTTTCTCTTCCTGTTTGTGATAATTTGTCTGTATTAATTTTTGCTTGAAAGAATTAATATTATCAAATAACATTATGACAAAAGTATTTTTGCTTTGAAGCTTAATTTAAGTTGACTTGTAACATCAACTTAAGAAAGCCAGGGGCTTCTAGTTGATATTACAAGTTCATCTTTTAATTCAGCATCTTTTTCTTCTTTCAGTTTTTCTTATCTTTTAATTCAGCACATTCATTTTTTTCCAAGAACATAATGATTTACTCCAGCAATTAAAAAGAACATTTTAAAAACTTTATGACTCGAAATTCATTGGACTTTTGTACAATATGCTTGACCCCGATATGTATATATATATATATAAATTCACATTCTATATCTTCCAGAAAAAAGACGATACTAAAGTTAACATGCTCGTATACAGTTTACAATTTTACAGACTATTTAAAAACATGTCCAATATATCCATGCCCAAGAACAGTACTTGTTATGGAATAATACAATGAAAATATTTAAAATTATTATTATCATGCAGTATTATGTTTGATTGTTTCTTCTAATCTTGCAACTCCTTTAGTAATAGTGGTCATTGTTAAGTGTACTGTTGCAAGACAAACCAACTTTTCTAAGAAACGCTTCATCTGAAAACCTCTTTAAATGCATCCAAAATGTGTTTTATGCATATATGACACGACTCGACTATTAATCACGAGTATTTCCTCACCTCTGCTGATTACATACACTTTTAAAAAAAATTTTATTTTTGCTGGACATATAATACTGTGTTTTTTTTTTCTTTTTCTGAATACAAATCGCCATTGATTTTAACGTGCACTCCAAGTTCTGAATAAGTTTTTGTGAATAATGAAAAATAGCATAAAAAGGTTTATCGGTATCAAATTTAGATTAAAATAAATTTAAAATGAGATCTATAATAAGAAGTGGAGAATTAGAGTTATTTCATAAGGATTATGAACTTTTTTTCAATTACATACATGAACACGTAATTTCTCTAAATACCCCATCCAACAAATTTCTTTCCCTTTCAATTCTAAGCAGCCCCCTATTTTCAGTAGCATTGACATTGGGAAAAAAGTGTGGCTTAGATTCGAGTAAATGTGGTAATTCCTCCCCTTTAATTAAGTGTTCAGTAATAAATTCTTGTTCAGGAAATGGTTTCGATCTGCTTGCGATCAAAAGTGATAATATACTACTAGTTTTTAATGCAGTTGTATTGTCTTTAACAAATTTAGGTGGTTGGTGTAGCCTAGTGGTCAAGATAATGGACTTTTTTGAGTTTGAACCTTATACCGCTGGAGCTGATGCACGTTAAATAATTCGAGGTTCAAACGTCCTCCCATTGGTGTGGTGGAAGTTAGGAGAGGAATGGGAGCTCAGTTGTCGTCCTCGTCATGTGACCATGGTCCGTCGTCAAACGCCCTCGAGTAGCTGAACAGGGCAAAGTTTATATTCACTCTCACTCAACAAATTTAGTGAATACATCTTTTTACATTTCTTAAATGTTGATTTTAATTCTCACAACTCGTCGTCACAAAGATTCGTAACATATTTGTCATAGTTTGTTTTTTTATTTGTGTCATAGTGCCTTTTAAAATTAAATTCCATAACACCTAAATTACAGTTTTTACATGTGAGGTAAAATATTTTATTCTTGTTTTGGCATAAAAATATTACAGTTCCCATTTTTCCTGAAAATTATGGTGTTCATCTTCACACACACACACACACACAGTTCATCTTTTCTTACTCTGTTCTTGAAGCTGTATTATGTTTTTACTGAATAACTTTTAAGTTTAATATGAATAAAAACCAAAATCCCCTTTCCTTCACAAACGATTGAGTAAACACTACACTTTGTCTTGGTCATCTTCGGGATTTTAAATTTTTAAAAATAAAACTTCAACTGCTTCTGATGTTACGCTACACGTCTCTCACTGATTGAACATTTAAAAGAGAAATGTACGTCGCACACACGATGAGTCGTATATAGTACGATCTATAACAAATAATATTCATAAATACATTTAAGAAAGCATTTATTATAGTAAAAAATTATATGAAAACAATTTAATAAAGTATTAAGAATAATTTTCATTTAAGGGTTATTTTTATACTTAAATAGGAATGTCTTTACAACAAGAATAGATAACAAGTTAGTATGTTGTACATTTTTAAAGAAAAAGTTTACCAGAAATAAAAATACAAAAAACAAGTTTGAAACTTAAAATTTTGGGAAATGTCTCCGCGGGCCGCAACCTATGTATTAGCGGGCTGCGTGTTTGACATGCCTGCTTTAGATCCTCTTTTTAATCTTCTTATTCAAAGACATAGGCATATATTGTCGAAATAGTTTCTTACACAACAAGAATAACTTAAAAGTGTAATTTACATTTGCTTCAGACAGTGCTTCTCATACTTTCAATATTTGTGACCCAATATTATATCATAATTTTCCTTGTGCCCCCCATACAATAACAATGTATTGAATTCAATAATACTAAACTTTGACGCTAAACCTACGAAACGACTTTCACATCTTAAGTGCTACTGGCGTATATAAATGTCTCTCTCAACTGGAGCGTTAATTGCCCCGAACATATGTGATGTTCCTCCCCTTGGGAGAACATCTCTCGAAGTATCAGCGTGAGCTAGAGGCGTAGGATTAACAAAAGAACTAGAATCAAACATCATCTTAATATGACTTTAATAAGATATTCAACTTAAACCCTTAACAAATTAAATTATAATAATTAATATGAGAGAATCTACGATGGCAAAATATGCAACACAATATATATAATAAGACTTAATCTAATTCAGACCACTATCAATAAGTGAACCGCCTAATCTCTGATTCTAAAATTAAATAATCAATCCTACCTTATTACAGCTTGAAAAAACGATCAATCTTGTCCTATGCTTAATCTTGTCTTTGTATGCACTGGTGTGCAACTTGACCTTCATATATTCGATCACTAATAACTTCTATTCACGTCACGTAAAACTCATTCAGACTTGAATCACGAACTATAATAACCATCAACTGCCACAAACTAACATCAATTGTCAAACATTACCTTACATTGCCATCACGCTTACTCTAAGTTCCGATATTTAAAAGCTTGTTCATTTGCATCTTTCACACATCACTTCTTGGATTTGGTTGGAAAAGAGTTGCCATTAATTCGGGCCCAAAGAACCCAAAGGACATGCTAAAGAAAAGACGCGTGAGCCAATCACACATATATATATATATACCTCTTTCTTAAGTACGATCTTTTCTGTGAACTGTTCTCTATAAAATTATTCCTAAGTCTTCGGAATGCAACAAAATTATCTTGTTAGTGTTTGCGAAGGATTTACTTATTTTAGAGGATTTCTCCTTTTCTACCCCCTTCTAATGTACCACATACGCTCGCCTGTTAAACGATGACATTGGGGATATTGCGTAATTTTTAATCGGCATTTAACTCTTTATCTACTGACGGTACTTATAAGTTTCACTCACTTTCATAGAATAACCCTTTTTTCGAATACTCAGATGGTACTTAGCAGGAATATTCTTTTAAATCCACTCTTCCAAAATATATGGCATCACGGGTTCCATGATGAGTATTTTAGCAGGGAAGGGGAATAGTTTTATAGCAGAAATTGCGCTTTCAACTGACTTTTTGATCGGATTGCGACGATTGTCATATTTATTTCGAAAAAATATTTAATGTCAAAAGCTAAGTGCCTTATTTTTCTTGTATATTATTTAAGACCTTAGGAAATGATTTGACTATTTATTTTGACTATTTGACTATTTATTTAACGTGAACAGTGTTTATAATTAATTTTACAGTTGAATATCTTTAATTAATTAATTAGCTCTAACTAATTTTTCCCAAAGTTGAGTATTTTGTTTATGTATATCCCTTAATTTTCAATGTAGTGATTCAAAAAAAAATATTACATGAAAAAAGTTGCAGTAAATGATAATGCGATAGATAAAGGGTTAGGAGATTAATTATAAACCGTAGAAATTTTTGTTAATTTTTGCATATAATTTTATATATGTGAAGCCACTGGTAATTTTATATATGTGGGGGGGGGGGTCACTGGTAATTAATGAACTTGCTCATAACTTAGTATTGTTTAATTAATTATAAAATACATTACGTAGTATCGATATATTTATAAATGTATTATGTCAGTGTAAATGTGTAATTTATTTTTTATTATGTCATAATGTATTTTGTTTGTTTACTTTCAGTAAATTAATAATTTTTTATAATAATCTTTTCTTTTCTACTTTTTAATATGCTTGCGCCCCCTAACAGGGTTATGACGCCCCCCGGTTTGAGAAACACTGGCTTAGGAGATTATTAGAAGCATTTAACCTCCACTTCACACTAACACAACGCGACAGTGAGAAAAAAAACTTATCTTTTCAGGGTGTGTTTATAAAAAAAATTTCTCTGAAAATCATCAGTACGTATAACCCAAGACTGAGGGTAGAAATTGTTTTCACGGTCGAGTTGGTGAGAATATTTGCATTCGATCACAAAGGATGTTTTGCGAAAGTGATATTTTTCCTCGGATTTTTTTTTTCTTTTTAAATCATTTTTCCAAGAAATGTGTTTTCAAGATATTTTTTTTTATTCGCTTGAATTCGAGGACGCTGAGATGGTGAGAATACATTCGATCAAAGGATGTTTTGCACAAAAGCGAGATTTTACCTCAATTCTTTTATTTAAATCATTGTTCCAAGAAATGTCTTTTCAATATTTTTTTTTGTTCCAAACCAGGAGGAGTCAAAAGTAAAGGTTTCTCATGGGAAGGGAATCTAAAGGCCAATCGTAAGTTATGGTTAAAGGCTTGCTTCTGAAAAAGAAGGCGGCAGGTAGTGTTTATAAAGTCATTAGGCACAAATTCTTGGCGGTAGATAAAAAAAAACGGAGAAAAATTTAAGAACCTTTAATTTCCTGAGGGATTGTTCTGCAAGCTATTTTGTGTTCGAATAAAGAAGTAAATGTAAATTTCGAAGGAAAAAATAATTTGTTTAAAAGGAAAACTTCGTTTATAATTTATCCATGCAAGAAACGTAACCTACTTCATCTAACACAAGGGTGTCCGACCCAAATGACCTTGCTGGACACTTCGGAAAAACATTCTAATCTCGATTCTAATCTAATTCTAAGATTATGTACCTTTATATCAGATTACGAAACAAAAAAAAAACATTTATTGGAGTGCAAAATTTAATACAGAATGAATTATTATTATTGTTTTCGTTATTTTTCATGTATACAGACATAGATAATATAATAATGCTTATATAACATAATAATGCAATGATAAAATAATGTTTAAAATATTACAGTTGTCTTTTTCCTGAAAATTAAGGTGTGTTCCTTTTGAATTAATTTTTCGTCACTCATTGTTAAAATTTGATTCTGCTGTCATTCGCAAACGATTAAGTATGCATTACTCTTTATCTTAACCGTCCTGAATACTTTTGTAAACTTTAAAAAACTTCTCTGACTGCCTTTTCCTTTTGGGGGGCACTCCAAACAGAAAAGGAGGAGGAGAAATGAAAGTCGCACACACAGAGAATCATGTTCCATCCATAGTACAGGATATGCATAATGCAATTCGGAATTTATTTTTTAAAAGTGTAATTTATTATACTAAAATCAAATGTAATTGTTTGATAAAATATAAATCTATTTTAATCTAAAGAACATTTCTATTATCAAAAAGGATTTATTTCAAAGGAAGAATAGGTAACAGGCAACACCATTTTGTAGATTTATCTTTATATATAAAAATCTTCTGTGCGTGTGTGTATGTGACTAAACTCCTCCTAAATGGGTGGACCGATTTTGATGAAATTTTTTGTGTCTTTTCTAGTGGATTCGAGAATGGTTTAAATTCACAATTGGGTCCGATATCGCAATTAGTTAAAAAAATTTATTAATTATAAACCTTAAAACGCATAATTGTCTTAACCCGTGTGCTATTTATTCTGCTAATGCGTGCCAAGAAAAGCCACGGCTCTGTATATCTTTATGTATAAAAATCTGTGCGTGTGTATGTGAATAAACCCCTCCTAAATGGGTAGACCGATTTTGATGAAATTTTTTGTCTTTTCTAGTGGATTCGAGAATGGTTTAAATTCACAATTGGGTCCGATATCGCAATTAGTTAAAAAAATATATTAATTATAAACCTTAAAACGCATAATTGTCTTACCCCGTGTGCTATTTATTCTGCTAATGCGTGCCAAGAAAAGCCACGGCTCTGTATATCTTTAAGTATAAAAATCTTCTGTGCGTGTGTATGTGAATAAACCCCTCCTAAATGGGTGGACCGATTTTGATGAAATTTTTTGTGTCTTTTCTAGTGGATTCGAGAATGGTTTAAATTCACAATTGGGTCCGATATCGCAATTAGTTAAAAATAGATTAATTATAAACCTTAAAATGCATAATTGTCTTACCCGTGTGCTATTTATTCTGCTAATGCGTGCCAAGAAAAGCCACGGCTCTGTATATCTTTATGTATAAAAATCTTCTGTGCGTGTGTATGTGAATAAACCCCTCCTAAATGGGTGGACCGATTTTGATGAAATTTTTTGTCTTTTCTAGTGGATTCGAGAATGGTTTAAATTCACAATTGGGTCCGATATCGCAATTAGTTAAAAAAATATATTAATTATAAACCTTAAAACGCATAATTGTCTTACCCCGTGTGCTATTTATTCTGCTAATGCGTGCCAAGAAAAGCCACGGCTCTGTATATCTTTAAGTATAAAAATCTTCTGTGCGTGTGTATGTGAATAAACCCCTCTAAATGGGTGGACCGATTTTGATGAAATTTTTTGTGTCTTTTCTAGTGGATTCGAGAATGGTTTAAATTCACAATTGGGTCCGATATCGCAATTAGTTAAAAAATAGATTAATTATAAACCTTAAAATGCATAATTGTCTTACCCCGTGTGCTATTTATTCTGCTAATGCGTGCCAAGAAAAGCCACGGCTCTGTATATCTTTATGTATAAAAATCTTCTGTGCGTGTGTATGTGAATAAACCCCTCCTAAATGGGTGGACCGATTTTGATGAAATTTTTTTGTGTCTGTTCCAGTGAATTCGAGAATGGTTTAGATTCACAATTTGGTCCGATATCGCAATTAGTTAAAAAAGATATTAATTACACGTGCGTTGTTCAACAATTATCCTAACCTACAAATATATTTGTGTAGCTAATTGATTACACATATTATTAAACCTTTTTTGTTTAAAATTATTTCTTATCTGACATCTATACTGATAAGAGAAACGGTTTTTGTGTATTTTTCAGTTCTAAGCAACTCAGAAGTATAAAACTTGGCATAATTACTATATTTCCTAATGATGTGCCCTATGAAGAGTTTTTTTCGATATTCGCTTCAGATTTTTTTTAAGATTAAATTTTTAAGTTATTTTCCCATTTTTTTTCAACACATGGATTTTAATTTGTTAATTTCGCAACAGCCCTTTTTGTTTATATTTTATTTGATTATTTCAAACCATTTCTGGATGCTTATTTGATTGTATCGTTTCTTTTTCAGCTTAAAAAAATCAATGTAATTAGGCTTGACGTTGCTTATATTTTATTTTATTATTTCAAACTATTTCTGGATATTATCGATTGAAACGATTGTGATAACCGTATATGTAATGACGTTAGATATTGTAATAACTTTTTAATGCAAATTTTCATCAAGACGGTTCAGATTGTTAAAGCTTATTCATAAAAATTTGGCATTTTTGAATTTAAGATGTGTGTACAGGACAACGTCTGTCGGGTCCACTAGTATATATATATATATATATATATATATATATATATATATATATATATATATATATATATATATTTTCCCCTCAAATAAATTTCAAAATGAAAAAAAAAACTTTAAAAACCTGATATTTAAAAATTTTTTAAGAAGAGTTGGCGGGTCGCAACTTACGTACTGGCGGGCCACATACGGCCCGCGGGTCGCGTGTTGGACACCCCTGCTGTAAAGCAAAGGCAGGATTGAGGCGTACACCACAAGGTCTCCATACACGAATACTATTGTCATCACTGCTGAGATTGAATCTGGATTCACGCTAAAGGCGACCAGGTTCCATTCCACTACAGTCCAGTTTCCTCGTGCGCGGCACCACTCCAAACGGAGGCGTCGATTAGTGGGCGTCAAGGGCAGCACACATAACGGGCGCCGCGATCCCAAATGTCCTTCAGCCAGGCGCCTTGTGAAGACACAGGGGCCCCTAATGAAGGTGCTACCTGTGCCTGGATGGCGGCCGATGAAGCAGTTGGCTGTGCGCGAGCATTTCTTACGATGTGGTGGTCTTTTTGATGAATGGTCTGTTGAGGGCGTCCTGTACCTGGTCTTCGTGTAAATGACATCTCTCGGATTCACTGGTCCCAACACCTCCTCGCAACACAATCAGAGCGGCCTAATTGATGAGCTATTCGCCTAGCTGACCACCCAGTTTCCATCATGCTGATGATTAATCCCCTCTCAAACTGCGACAGCTTCTCATATTGTCTTCGAAAACGGAGTAATGGCATGTCTACCTCAGCTCTTCCTTTGTAAGCGATTCAGCACAATCAAACAAGCTTTGGTTACCTGTTTTATACTCCACAAAGAACAACGTTAAACGCCCTCTACTGGCTATACATAATGCGCAATCACGCTGCATTTCTAATCATTTGCATATCTTCATGCTAAGTTTCGTCACAATCCCGCAATTGTTTCTTGGTGCGCTAATTTTTTTGTCCATAAGTGTATACGTGATCATTTTATTATCTGATGGATAAAAATTGACCTCAAATTGAAACACCTTAATTATTGCACAAGTTTATTAGGCAATGAAGCAGAATAAAATAATTCTTTTGATATGCTCTATGTAAAAATAATGCATTACTAACAAATATTTCTTTATTTAGGAATACCTGACTACATTCGGAAGCTGGATTATGTAAAAGCGTATAAAAGAATAATTTTTTTTTATATTTAGGGCCACTTGAATTATAATATACATATAAAATTGTTTTAAGAATATTATTACAAAAACAATTATTTAAATGCAATCTTTTGGCTAAAAATGATGAAAGATGACATATCTTCAAATCATTCTCCTCTTATGAAAAATGATTTCATAATAATATTTTGCCTACACTACATAGCTAGACTTCTATATAGAGTCTTGAATTTTGAAACAAATAATTTAGAAATGGATTTATTCATATTTTTATATTTCAGAGTAAAGAAATTTTTACTAGAAATACTGGTTATTATTTCGATTGGTTGCAACTCTGAAAATTATGGGAATTTTTCAGAAATCCTAGTTTCAAGCTACGTAAAGAAAAGTTTGTACTTGTATATATTCAAGTATTATTATTATAGAAGCATTTCCCATTAAAAAAGAATTGTTTGAGAGTATATAATTCTTTCTTCATTGTTTTGCCAAAAAATTACATTTAAATAATTTTTATGGTAATAATATTCTTAAGACAATTTTATATAAATATAATTCATGGAACGCGTTAAATACACTCAGGAACTTTGAAAATAGCGACCCAAGAAGGAAGCTAAGTACAATCGCGAAACTTTGCAAATAAGTACAGCGTAATGTGATATGCAAATGATCCAAGTTTTGTGCCAATACGCATGCTCATACATGCCGAGATGGCGCTATAATCAGGAAGAGGGTGCTATATAAGCCAGCGCAAATTCGAAGATTCATAAACGGGACGATTACCCGCCGATTGTAGGAAGACTTTGGTAAGTGAAACATTCCAGGTAAACGTGCTAGAAGACATTTCTCACAGTTAAGCTAGTTTGAGAGAGGCCTGATCATCGAAATGAAAACTGCAGGCTGGTCGACGCGCCGTGTTGCTGGCCAGGTGGATCGTTTGGAGTGTGCCGTTAGAAATTGTTGGGAGTTGTGGACACGAGAAGGTACCCACGCGCGGAAAACCGGGTCTGGAGTGACCAGGAAGACCACGAGGAGAGAGGAGCGAAGGATCCTCTCGAATCGAAGCACTTGTGGACCCCGCAGTGACTCGTTCAACGATACGAGCAGACGTAGGCGTAGCAATTGTTTCACAAACAATTCCCAGACACCTTCCAGAAGCAAATCTTAAATCCAAACGCCCTTTCCGTGCACTCCCTTTAACACCGGAACATCGGGAACTGCGTCTACAGTGGTGCCAAGCCAGATCAATGTGGAATATCACAGATTGGCAAAAGGTTGCGTTTAGTGATGAATCCCGGTTTGTTTTGGGGACAGATCATGACCGTGTACGGGTGTGGAGGCACCCTGGTGAGCGGTACAATTCCCCCACACTGTTCTACGACACACTGCCCGCACAGCTGGTGTAATGGTCTGGGGGGACATAGCCTATGATAGTTGGTCCACTTTAGGTGTGATGCGTGGAACATTAACGGGCCAACGTTACGTTGATGATATTCTTCGACCCCATGTAGGATCTTTCCTAAATGGTCTCCCAGGGGCAATTTTCCATCAAGATAATGCTCGTCCGCATACAGCAAGAGTTGCTCAATAATTCCTACGTCATTTCCAGACTCTTCCATGGTCGGCCCGCTCCCCCGATTTGTCCCCTGTAGAGCACGTGTAGGATCAGCTAAAACGGCAGATGCCATCGTGTCACTCAGTACAAGATTTACAGTTGGCTGTTCAAGATTTGTGGGCCCATCTGCCCCAGGACAACATAAGGTGCCTAATCAACTCAATGCCGGACCGTGTGGCGGCATGTATTGCACCTGGAGGTGGTCAAACGCGCTATAGAAGTTGCCCAGTATTTGTGTCGTTGCACACCCTGTATTCGTTTAATTTCTTGTTTTTCAGATCAAGTGAATCTCTCATCTGTGTCATTATGTGTATTAAATTTCATTTCAATCCGATGCTTTCTTCTTGGGTCGCTATTTTCAATGTTCCTGAGTGTATATATATATATAATTCATTTATACTTTTTCAAAATCTCGGTTCCGAACACAGGACGTTAAGCAAGGATTATTATTATTATTATTTAAAATCACATTCAATATATTTTTCTAAAATTTAAATGATATCATTTCGTGAAACATTTTACTCTGTTTTATTAAATTACTCAGCTCTCTTCATTTACTTCTGATTAATGGCTCTTAACATAATTGCTTCTATATTTCAAGCAAAAAAGAAGCAAACATTTGGTTGATTTTTCTAAATAAGATATTTCAGAATCGTAAACGAAGAATTCATTAACGGCCGACTGTGTTTTTCAGGTAAACTTTCACATGTTTAGGGATCGAATGCTAAGAGTTTAACAACTAGTAATAACTAAACAATTCTTATTTAAACCAGTTATATGATAATGTCTAAGTTCGTGTGATGTAACAAAAATAAATATCTATACTCCAGGAAACAAAACAACACTTACTAGAATGGAAAAAAAAAGGACAAAAGTTGCAGCTAATATTTAACTGATGTCTAAATGTTGATCCCACGAGCTCGACGTACATTTATTGGATTCAGTTACTAAAAATAGTGTGTATGCGTGCAAATATAATGTCAACTCATTTAAAAACTCTTCTTAATCCAATTAACATCTTCTCTGGACTATATTTGATGAGAGAATTTTAAGCAGAATTAGAGGAGATGCAATATCCACCTCTCTCTTTTAATCTATTTTTCAATTCCTACTATTATAACTCACTCTTTCTCTATATTTATATATTTATTTATCTTGTTCAAATTTTCAATCGTTAATAAAATAATTTCTATTCATCCAATCAAGTTCAAATAAATGTTTTAAACTTGTAGTGGAGGACACTTGATGTTAATACAGTTTTTTTCAAATATTAATTAAATTAATTTAATTAATTACTGGTTTTTGATGCCAACTTAGATTCGTCTCTATTGTTGTAACAATGTAACAGTTAAAACAAAGATAAAAGTTGGCGTCGAAAGCCTGTTTTTCATCTAAACTAGCCAAACCGAGTTTGCATTGTTACAACAATGCAGACTAATCATGCTCTGTTTTCAGTTCATTCCTACTCTCTATTAGTTCACTCTCTCCCTATATATATATATTTATTTCAAATTTTCAATCGTTAATAAAATGCTTTCTATTCATCCATTCAAAGTAGGAACTAAAAAAAATTTTTATACCTGTTTATACTAAGCTAACTTCTACAAAAGAATGTAAGAGATAAAATAGAAAAAAAAATCCCCTATGAAATTAGCCTTACAAAAGACTATGTAAATGTTGACTTCCATGTGACGTTCTTGTTAAACGTATTCGTTTACTAAAAATCTGTTTGGTAATCAGAAGATTTTTTTTTCAAATGTCATTTTTCAATTCCGTGCGTTTTAGTTTTTATTACATAAACTATTAGACGATGCAATAAGTTTATCAAAAAAGTTATACATGCGCACATACAATTGAAAAATATAAATTAGGATATAGAAGCATATAATAAAGTGATAGAATTAATGAAATAATTTAGTTCACAGTGGAAATAAGATCTTAGAAAATCCCCTTGTACAATGTTTTTCCTCTTATGTTTACTCTCTAATGCAAGGTTGTTTTTAAAAAATAACCTTGTATTATATGTATACCCTTATTCATGTAGTTATAGGTTTAATTATAAACTTATAACTCAAAATGATTTGTCCCTATTTCATAATTTTTACTGACAAAAACTGATAAATGCAATGAAGTTTGTATGAATAAAGGAGTTGGAAAAATTAGTATTCCTATTAGAACTGAAATGAATTGAGAGAAATTTTTCTTTGTGTATTTGTTAAAAGATAAGAAATTATCTAATATCCCATGAATATATTTTAATAAATCTAATTCCACATTAATAAAATAGTACAAAATAGCTCTTTCTAAGCAACTGTTTTACTTGAAGATTGCCTTACCAGTAAATAAGAAATATTTTTTAATTGGAATTTCGCTGTGGCCAGCGTTAAGGTTTTCATGGAGTGGCATCTAGAAGAGGGAATGGATTGCTATTTTAACCTCCCACTTCAGAGATCGGCGAGCGTGACCAAGTGCATATCTGCAGTTCTTGGAAGGCAACTTGCATAAAATGGATGTACTTGCCTTTCTTGATCGAGAACAAAGGCAAGAATTTATTCACCTGTTTCCCTAGGGCTTGACGAAACGATCGCTCAGCGAGAATTCCCAAATATCACTAAATTTTTCTTCTTTTTATCCTTAGGGCCTGTGGTGCATTAAGAAACATCCAGGGGCTACAAGCTCACTTTCTCCAAATAACGAGTCTCATTTTTTGGAAATAGGAAGTGGTTATTGTTAACCCGAGGCACTTTTGTATAACGTCGGTGAGATTTAGGAAAAAGAAAGAATTGAAGTAATAAAAAAATTGGTAGAGCTCTCTTTTTTTTCAGACAGTACTTCCTCAAGTTGAGAAAAAAAAGTGTTTGAGAAAGGCTCTTAAAAAAGTGTAGAGCTTTTTTAGTTTACACTGAAGTTTTAAAGTTGTTTTCACAGGACAGATAATGGCTTTGTGATAACGGAATTTTTAATATATGATTGTTAAATTACTGAACAAAAGTCATATTTAGTGGAAGTTGGAAGATGCAACTCAGACGTATTTAGAATAAAAACGATTTTGTACCATAAGGTTAAATAGAATTTTTATATAACGTTTTAAAGAGGAACTTTCATTCCTTTTCCAAACATGAGACAACAGACGTTTCTTTTACTTTTTATTCGTTAGAATAAATCAGTATAGCACTTTTAGAAATACTTTAAATGTAACGACCACAAAAAAGATTTTTAGTTACGATGAAAACTAAGAAATATATATATATATATATATATATAATCTAAGTAAGAGAAAAATATACTTTTTGCTTTCAAAAATAATTATAAAAAAAATGATAGAAAATATTCTATAACCAACTAAATGAGAAATTACTAATGAAAGAATGATGCTTTAAAATCTACTGTTAAGTCCTTTCAGTATGCAACTTTTACGCACGAGATGTATATTATTATAGATGTGTTTACGTAAAATTACGTCATCAATAAAAACAAACAAACAATTAAGTCAAAGATGGGATCTTTTCAAAACACATTGATTTCTTGATGAATTAATAAATAATTTCAAACATCTCCATATTTGCTTCGAGAGACCAGAGTTCCAATCTTTCGCGAGAAATCAGGGTTGTAACATTTGATTATGTGGTTAATTTGTTTTTTTTGAAGTGAAACTTTTTGGGGCTCGAGAGTGAATGAGAAAAATTGCCCCGTTTTGCGTAACTGTGAAAAAGTGAACGGAAGTAGTCTTCCCCCATCCTCCTAATCGTCGCCATGGTAAGGAGAGATCCAGAGGAAGAAAAGGGGGGAGCGAGGACACCGCGTGACTTGTGTCATATTGGTGAGAAAGTTGGATAATTGCCCACGTCTCCGACTGGTAAACTTGCCCACCTCCCGATTAAAGGACATTTTCCCCAGACCTGGGAACATTATCAGTGGTCGTATCAATTGCAGTGTGAACATTACGGTGTAGACAAAATAGCTCTCGCAGCAAAAGCGTGCCTTTTTGAAATTTTCTTTAGATTGTTGGCTACATGGCGATGTGTTCGGTGGCTAATTTATTTCTTTAATTTTCATTTGCGTTAAATTATTATTAATTCTAGTCAGAATGCCTTAATCAAATTCACAAAGAGGAAAAGAGTTTCGTGAAAGAAAAAAAAAGAAAAACTAGCAGCAAGTTCAATCGAAAAAGTGACAAAAAAACCAGAAAAATAATGCAAATTCATCAAGTGCTACTGCCAAATCTCGCTCAAAATACATGAGAGAATATCAAGCTTGAAAAAAAAATATTGCAAAATACTCTCTTAATGCCGAGTTTAATGACAAACAGAAAAATAGTGCAAATTCATCAAGTGCTACTGCCAAATCTCCATCAGAGTACACAAGAGAGAATATCGAGCATGGGAAAAAGGCATTGCAAAATACTCTCTTAATACCGAATTTAAGGGATGGGAATGTTATTGAGACTCTTTTAATGACAGCACTGATTAATACGGACTTTGTGAACCCCCTGTCCCATAAACTACAGAACCTTCAACAAGTCTAGTGCGTGTTGGAACTGATGCATGTGAATCGATTATAAATTCTATCTTCCGTTACAAAGACTATGATCTCCATAAAAATGCGTGGCCACGGTAGCCTAGTGGTCAAAGTATCAGATCGTGGCTCACGTGTCATGAGTTCGAGCCGAGTACCACTTAAAAAGGCCGTGTAGGGGAGTGATGCCCGTTAAATCTGTTGAGAGCTCAAATGTCCTCCGGTTGGTATGGTGTGGTAGTTAGGAGAGGGAGGAGTGCCAGCTCAGGTGACGTCCTTGCCACTTGACCATGGTTCAAAATTACGAATTCCGTCGCCAAAAGCCCTCATGTCGCTGAACAATGCGCCGTTAATATTCACTCACCCATAGAAATGCTCACAAACATTTTCTAAAGCTGTTCGTTGATAATCCTTTCGGTCACGGGTGTTCGATTTGTAATAGATTATGGCTTAGAGATGATTTGAGACCGCCTGTTGCTGAGCAGAAAAATATTTTACTGGAAATTAGTTTAGAAGACATTAAAGAATGTTACAATTGCCGACAAAGTTTAAGTAGGAAAAGTATAGCAAATTTATCAAAATATAATAGTTTTGTATACCCAGAGATTCTAGCATATCTTCCTACTTTGGATTTGGTATCAGAAAGACTCAATTCGCCACGAATACTTTTCATGCAAATTAGGCGAGTGAGACATGTACACTGTCAGTTTGGAATATTACAGCAAATAGTCAATGTTCCAAGGAAGTTTCACTTCTATTGCGTGACGTTCCACGCAACATTTTTTAACAAGATACTGTTGATTTTTCTAAAATATGTATTTTTTTCCTGGGAAATAAAATAAAAGATGTTTGGGGGTCTTATATACTTCATTTAAAATTGGAATTGAAAGGCACGAGGGAAGTTATAAAAAAGAAATGATGGAAGTTAAAAATTAATTTTATATATATATATATATATATATATATATATATATATATATATATATATATATAATAATAAAATAAAAGTGAAGAAATGCTAGAAGCTACAGTGCTAAAGAAGAAAAAAATTGGAATTCAGCAGACACAACAATTGTAGATAAAAAATATCATTGGACTAAACTGGAGACCTATTATGATTTCTAAAGCTGAATTAGTTCAGCGAATTAGGGTTAAGCAGTGTTTTGTAGATCCAACCTTCCCCGTACAGCAGAAATTTTCGACATAATAGAAAGAGAGAAAAAAAGAGCCAAGTTGAAAAGTTAAGCCTAATACAACACGTTGATGAAGAACCTAATAAAATCGTAAAACAAAATTGAGAAAGGAGAACAATAATGAATCTCTCAAGGAGAGGAATAATAAAAAATGTAGAAAATATTAGGGGAAAAGGCCTATTTGATAAATTATTTAAAAATTCACAAAGTGTTGAAAAATACATGAGTTTTATTGAAAAACATATATATAAAAAAATACTAAATGAGGAACTATTCAGATCTCTTCTAAGAGAACAAGCCATGTTTTATTATTTAGTATAAATGTGCAATTTTAGGGCGCAAGTATTGTTTATTATTAAAAATGCAACTCTTAAAAATTGAAGGAATTACATGAGAGATTATCTACATTATAATGATTGTTTCAGTTAGAGAACACATTTCGGTTCCCTGATTAGTGTCATATTACGATTTACAGAATTTCGGTTCCCATGCGATGTATTTAGCTTAATTCATTCTACCCAATAATAAGGTTTTTATTAAAAACAATTTGTGTTAAGTATATTGAAAACAAATAGCAATTGCTTTAACTATCAAACTTTGAAATGTATTGGAGGCATTACATCCATTGCGAATTATTTCATGAGATATTCTTCAAACATCATTAAATGAAAAAGAAATATTTAATCTTATTGGATAATAGTATCATTGTCATGGGTTGAGTTTTATGTTTAAGATATTTCAGTAATTAGTTAATAATATTTCAGTCTTATAGAAAATGGGAGACAAACTCTTCGTTAAATTTTTAAGCTTATTAAAATATACAGAAATAAAAATAATAATAGACAAAATAACGGAAGCTCTCTAAGATCAAAATGAAAATTTAAAAAGGAAATCCGTTATCTATCGATATACACGTAGGAGAAAAATGAATCATTCACTCGTTCATTCTAAGGTTTCTGGAACTATTAGATCTACTAACTTGAAATTTGTTTAATCAAAAGAAGATCAAAAAGGTTCTATTTTATAAAAGTCTTTTAAGATCAGTGTTAACTTACATATGAGAAACTCGGCCCATGCCTCGAACAGATGAGATCATGATAAGTATCTACGAAAGAAAGATTTTAAGTTTCTTTTTTTTTTGTAGAAATTCAAGAAAATGGAATGTGACGAAGAAGATCATATTTAGATCTCTATCAATCATATAAAGCATCTGACATTGTTAACTTCATCAAATACAACGAATTAAGTGGGCAAGTCATATTGTCAGAATGAACTTACTTACTCCAGAGAATCGAGCTCACCCAAAGGGTTTAGAGCTGCATCCGACCCTCCGAGAAGTATTTTATTATCAAATTAAACGCGAAAAACATGTACAAAAATGAACGAAAAACGCACCACTAAAAAGTTTTCAATGCCCAACCAATTGGTACACGAAGAAAGGGTAGGCCAAATCTTAAATGGATTGATAGCCTAGAAGAAGATTCCCTAGTTTTGAGAACTAAGATTTGGAGAACACTAGCTAGAAGTAGGCTGGCCTGGAAAAGGCTTCTTGAGAAGGCCAAGGCCCACCCTGGGCTGTTAAGCCACTGAGGAAGGAATTTGAAATTTAGCAGGCATGTTTCTTTTGTAATATAAATTAATTTGAAATCAAATACCAAGGGTGGGATTATGAGGGTGTAAAAGATAAATATATTTGTGATTTAGAAACTCAAATTCTGTCCTTTTCAAATCAAGAGGCGAGAACTACAAGAAATATTTTAATACAATCGAAACTTTCATGCTATATAATTTTGATATCTATAACTTAAAAACAATATGTAATCATACAACTTCGTCAAATACTCAGAAAAGCGGGAGAGTAATGGTAAGTATTTTGATAAAAAAACCAAAACTAATTCCATCATAAAATTAAAATTTTGCGACTAATATTATTCTGAAACATTTTTTGTCCTAAATTGCTTCAAGGCAATAAGAACAAATATTGTATCTACATTCTTGCTAGTTTAAAGAAGAAAAATCTCATATTTCTTTTTAGGCATCCGACTACGTTCGGAACCGTAATTTTGCAAAAGTGTACAAACGAATACTTTTTAAAAATTTTTAATGTCACTTAGATTAGAATACACGTATAAAATTGTTTTAAGAATATTATTATAATAAAAAATTATTTAAATGCAATATTTTGGTAAAAAATTAACTTAGAATTACCTTTTTTTTCAAAACATTCTCCTTTGATGAAAAATGCTTCTATAATAAGAATATTTTGCTTATATAGAGATAAGACTTCTCCAAGGAACCTTGAAAAATTCACATTAATGTTAGAGTTACTACCAATTGAAAAAATTACCAGTGTTTTTCTGTTAAAATTCCCCTACTCTTATGTATTAAAATATGGATAAATCCACTTCTAAATTATATGTTTCAAAAATCCTAGTTTATGCTCTGTACAGAGGTCTAAGCAACAAAATATTATTATTACAGAAAATTAATAATAAGTAATAATAATATTATTACAGGCAAAATATTATTATTACAGAAAATTAATAATAAGTAATAATAATATTATTACAGGCAAAATATTATTATTATAGAAGCATTTTCCATAAAAGAAGCTTTGGAAAATAAACAATTCTATGTTAATTTTTTGCCAAAATATTGCATTTAAATCATTTTTAATTGTAATAATATTCCTTAAACAATTTCATACGTGTATTTTAATCTAAGTGACCCTAAATATTAAAAATATATTCGTTTGTACGCATTTGAAAAATCTTATATAAAAATAACTTAAATCCCTTTGATGTGTAGTAACATTGTTTGCAATTATTTTTTTATAAGGGAATAAGTTGATAGCAAGAATTAAGAAGGCTATATAGAATGTATTTATTGAACAATGAATTTTGAAGAAACATTTCAAATTCACAGATAGTATGTCATCATTTCCTTTTTCTAAATATTGTTTGAATGCAGATTTCTACCCAAAAATATCTAACTATGTTCGAGTATATCTAAGGGCTTGTTAAGAGGAATTGTCAGTCGCAAAAGAAATAAAACCAAGAGGCAAAGTTATAAGTCCTTCTTACCACCCCAGCCTTCACAGAAAAGCTGCCAATCAATGACAAGAAAATGTAAGATTTAAATCATTCCATATATCTTCCATGGGGAGAGAGGACTTTTCTTCTTCCAGAACATTGTTAGTCCGCTTGCTACTGCAGCAAAGGAATAAGACGATAAATAATAATGGACGATATTTCAGTCCTTGCTTTTCCCCCTCTAAGATTTGTTACAATATTTTTAAGGTATCCGACTACGCGTTCAGAACCGTGATTTTAAAAAAAGCACATAAATGGATAATTTTCATGATATTTAGTGTCACCTAGATTATAATACATGTATAAAATTGTTTTAAGGACATTTTGACAAAAAAAATTATTTAAATACAATATTTCGGCAAAAAATTAACTTAGAATAACTTTTGTTCAAAATGTACTCCTTTTGTGAAAAATACTTCTATTATAATAATATTTCGCCTGTATATAGCTCAGACCTCTGTACAGAGGCTCAGTTCTATGATTTTTTAAAAATTCACATTACTTTTAGAGTTACAACCAATTGAAATAATTATAGGCGTTTTTTTCTAAAAACTTCTCCCCTCTGTTGTCGTAAAACATGGATAAACCCACTTCTAAGATATATATTTCAAAAATTCTAGTTGAGCCTCTGTACAGAGGTCTGAGCTATATACAGGCGAAATATTATTATAATAGAAGCATTTTTCACAAAAGGAGAATATTTTGAAAATGGGTCATTCTATGTTCATTTTTTGTCAAAATATTGTACTTAAATAATTTTTTATTATAATACTATTCTTAAAAGAATTTAACATACATTTTCTAATCTAAGTGACACTAAATATCATAAATATTATCCATTTATACGCTTTTGCAAAATCACCGTTCCGAACGTAGTCGGATATCTTAAGAACTTTTTATCTATAGTTGTATGGCAATTTAGCAATTTTTCCGTTTATGTTTCTCATGTAAATAAAAACTGAAGCTAGAACATAATCCCATGCATTTGATTTTAGTATTCGAGTTAAAATATGTCTGCTAAAGGAAAATGTACACATTTAACACTAGATTGCCCAAGGAAGTTATTTTGACTGTTTTTTAATTTTAATTAGAAAAACAATTGCGTATATAATGCACAATTTCTTAGAATTTTTTTAGAATATATTTTTTTCCAAGTGAAGTAATTTTTTTTATTGTTGATACTTACTATTAACTTGTTATATGACTGTAAATAATATAAAAAATATCAAAAGTTAATTTTTTAAACAAATTTTCTTACACATTAATTATTCTTTCACAATTCAGTCATTTTGACTGCTTTTGGGCAATATAGATATATACTAAGTTTCAGTCTTTCTAGTGTTAAATACAGTCTGACCTTTATATAACGAAGTCGCTAAATTCCGAAAAAAAATTCGTTACATAGAAGTTCATCTCTTTCAATTTTTTTCTAAACCACATAAAACAAATTTTAAACTCATAAACACTATACATTTATAAAAAAAGTAATTTTTCACACCTTTTTGTAATTTAATATATACTTATTTTATATATCCTACCTATAAAAAAATAAATAAACTGCAAAGAAAGTTTTTTGACGTCTTTTTTGACGTCTAACTGAAGAATTAATTATTTTTCTTTAGTGCTCAAGCTTTTACGTTTTGACATTTTTGAGCCACTCTCAATCTGTGGGGCGTGATAACCCTACAGGAGGGTGTGAGCATATCGAAAATTCAAAAATAAAGAATTTAAAAAACTACCAATTTACTGAAAAGAGGCAAAACAAAATATACATTTGATCATAATAAAAAATAAAATACACATTTACACTGATATAATATACTTATAAATGTATCAACAATGCACAATGTATTTGATGATTAATCTCACAATACTAAGTTAAGAAAAAAATTTAATAATTACTAGTGATCCTCACATAGTCTTCTCGTATACAAAATTTAATACTTATCTTGATAATTTGTACGGTATGTGATTAAAATCATCAGCTAACGTCAACGTGCCTTATTATTACATTCAATACATCGTTATTGCTTAAAGGAAGGCGAGATGAAAATTATAACTGAAAATTGGATCGCAAACATTGAAAGTTTGAGAAGGAATTAACATTCCATTATGATAAAATGGATGTAGATTAGATACATTATAGTTAAATATGTTTTAAAATTTAAAGTTTTCAGTTTATTTATTTTTTAAAACACACGTTAAGTTATAAATTTTAAAACGAAATAGAAAAAATTTCAAATAATGAAAGAAAAGAACTTTCTTTTCTTAAACTAATTTACACAGAAATTATTTTTCCCTTATCACTTTTTTTACTATTTAAATTTTTTTGCTATTGATAACTGAAATTTTAAGGTAAAAATTTTAGATCCAGCTAAATACTATTAATGTTAGTTATTTTGCGTTGTGATTGTTCTGTTCTAAAAAAAATTAGAAATTTTAAATGAAACTACTCAAAATATTCATAAGAAATTGTTACTAACCCTTTAACTGGTCAGTTTTTTTTTTGGCTGAAAATGTTTTAAAAAGAGGCTCCTTTTTTATTGCATATGTAACTAAACACCATACTTAATGAGAAAATGGAAAAAAATTATTTTAATTTTCAATTTTTAAATTTTCACGCTAATTTTTATTTTATAATTGTGGATTACAAAAATCCCTGAATGTTTGCTTTTTGCAAGTACACTGTATACTATTTTTTTTTCTCCCAATGGGGAAAAGGATAGGTATTTTTACCACATTGCAGACCTAGAACATACCCCGGGAACTGGTGTCACTTTTTAGTGTGACACAATATAAGACATACCAAACGCCGCAAATAATTTGGCACCCATTTCCCTCCCCAGAAAGATACATATGAACTCGGACGATATGCGAACTTGGCTTAGGAATTTAATTTTGCCGAGAGCACCTAAGCCAAACAGGCACTCAAAGCATATTTTACATGTCATATAATCATACGACATGGACGCTGTCGATTTTCCGCATCATAAAAATCCTCCGACTTTTGCCGGTGTCGAGCTAGCAAACATTGGCATACAAGGCCAGCGCCAAACCAACTACGCCACCCATTCGTCAACTCTGCATGCTATGAAAAATGTTTCGCATGTCTTAAAATAATTTCTCTCACATTGTGAGTATTGTGTGTGTGCATAAATATATGCACACACAAGTTGAAACATGGTGAATTAGAAAGTCTTACATCGAGTGTATCGTGACAGAAATATATCGGCTTCTTTTGGATTATGTTTTCATTTTCATTTCTTCTCAAGCAACAAACTACAAATTGTCCTGTAGATCCATGCTCCTTATCGAAAATTTTGAAGAATCTAAATTACTGCCTTCAAAGAAAATTTCACGCTTTCAACACACACACACACAAAACCCCTGGAGATGAGGAGCATTTTAATACTGTGGACAAACTACATCTCTTAAAAACACTAGTACAAACACTCTCACTATAAGATTAAAAAATACGTGCAAATCAAAAACACTGAGAAGAAAATATCAGTGCCCGTACTGCGTAGATGTACCACCAAACCGGAAGGGTAAAACATGAAACAAATCTTAGTTGACGAACGAGAATTCACCGGGTATAATAACAATACCCCAAACAGGAATGATAGTCCACACATATTAAGTCAGAAGATCTGCATGTCTGAAAATATTTTGAAAAATTGCTAAAAAAAATAATAATTTTTTACGTTTTAAAAGTATATTTGCAACATATTTCTTTCCCATTAAAGTAAACTAAAGATAGTTCCCTCACCATAAAATAAATAAATTGTATTTCCTATTTAGAGGTTACTCAATGTAAAAACATATATATAAAAAAAATTATGAGTAGTCTGATAATATTAAAATTAGAAGTCAAAAGTTCAATTTTTTCACGCATTTTCTTTTGAAAGAGAAACTTAGAACCAGGGATCAAAATAAATTTCCATGCAATGAAATATTCATAGAAATATGAGGTAATTCTCATATTTTTAGACTCATTATACAAAAACACAGTTTTTAGTTTTTCGTTTACTAAACTGTAAATTTCATTGTGTAACATTCTGTAACTAACATATTAATTTTTAAGAGAATAAAATTATGATGGGGAGGGAGTCTTAAATTATAGGTGAATGTGACTTGTCGCGCATATATTTTATATACAAGTATAGTGATTAATAAAACTTTAAAAAATTTTGTATCGTTGTTAAAAATACGGAAATTATATAAGCATTAATATTTTCTTCTTTTGTCGTTATATAATTTCCATTAGGACAGTTCCCTTAACATAAATTTTAATTTATGCGAATACTAATACATTTGCTTTAAATGAAAGAATGAAAACCCGGAAAGGATTTAGTCTACATGAATAAACATGTATATTTAAAAATTATTTTGCATCCCTACTGTAGTGGGTTGATAAATGAGTACCAAGCTTGCTTGGGAACTTAAACACTGAGGGTCTCACTTCAGACTGACCACCTGATCGGGACACCTGCTCACGCACCTCAGCGCTCAATGGTTCGTATACTGGAATGAGTACAGTAGGTTCTGGCCCTCATGGGCTATTGTGCTACTGAGTTTGAGTTAATTAAAAATTATTACAATGGAATCATATTTCTATTAATAAAAACGTATTGTATCTTATGTGTGTTGTGAATGTGTTAATGATTAAATCTAAAAATTAGGATTAGGATACTTTGCTTTAAGTTCTGCAAAAACTTTTTATGTAAAAACTGATAATAACTTCCTCAAAATTAGAGAAAAATTCATAGATTTATTGAAAAATGAGAAAATAACTGAATATACATACTACGTGTCACATGATAATGGACTCATACGGGCCAAGTTGTAATGCGGATTCTGAGGAAACCAATTTGCTTAGTACACCAAGATTGTTTAAGTTTTCCTATTTCTTCAAAAGAATTATTTTGAAGTATAATAGTTTGAATTATTTTTACTCATAAAAGTTATAACATATATAAAACTTATTTAATTATATTAATTTATGATTATCGTTCGATAATAATTTTCAAAGTTGCTTTTCATATACTCAGAACTCAAAAAGCTATTTAAGGATCAGAGATCTGACAAGATAAAAAATATTCGAAACGTTTCAAATGCATGCATATGCTGTTAAAAAGATTTTTCAAATGCCTTGGAATTAAAAAAAAAGACACTTTTTCGATTTACCGAAAAATATGATAGTACCATAAGATATTCATTATCAGTGCTCAACTGTGTGTGTGTGTGTGTGTGTGTGTGTGTGTGTGTGTGTGTGTGTGTGTGTGTGTGTGTGTGTGTGTGTGTGTGTGTGTGTGTGTGTGTGTGTGTGTGTGTGTGTGTGTGTGTGTGTGTGTGTGTGTGTGTGTGTGTGTGTGTGTGTGTGTGTGTGTGTGATAAACTTCCAAAAAACTCGTCGGGGAAGATTTTTTCTAGCAATTCTTTGTGAATGTATGCAGTTTAATAAAAGAGTATTTTAGTTTTAGAATTTACCATAAGCATTTTTAGGGAATTTCCACTAAAAAAATATTAGATCAAAAGGCTCCTTTAACTCTTGTTGGTTTATAATTTAATATTACACAATATAACTTCTTAAAATGTTGAGTTGCCTTTATGGAGTCTTCTAAAAGGGGATCGGAAGACTTCAGTGGATACATATTTTATCTAACTCTTCCCCAGTTTTTCCTAAAAAAGTATGATAAACTATTAATAATGATTTTCTCGATACTAATTTTCCTACCTTTGATTTAAAAAAGTTTAAATACGTAGAAGATCTTAAAGTTTTTTGTGTGTACCATCTACATAAATAAATTACTGTGTGTTATCAACACATTAATACCATATAATCATTTTTAGGTAGAAATTATCATTGTTGTGCTCTGTATTTTATTTTAATTAAAGTTATTGAACTTATTGTGAGAATATATAACGCTTTAGAATAAGAATATTTTTTAGTATACACAAGGGAAGAGGTACCCTCTTGACCCACTAACGGTGGACCAGACCCCATTGTACAAATTATGCAACTGTTCAAATTCATTGCTCTAATTATAAAACTGTAATTTACAAGTATTATGTAGCTCTAAAGTATTCGTAGCCAAGAATATATTTATTCAAAAAATATACTGGTGTCATCTGTTGCAACTAATCTTAACTGCGTCAAAAATTTATTATATATATATACAGGGTGATATTCGCTACCAGAATGAAAAATTTACAAGGTATGCAGGGGGTACAGAGAGGACTTAGAACCACGTAGGTATGCAGGGTCGCTAATGCCGTAGTTACAAGCTATGCTGCAAACAAGGTAAGAAAAAGAACTGAAACAGCAACACATTAATGGACAGAAAACCTTTTATTGAAAGGATGTACTAAAACTAGTGTTCAAAATAACGTTGAGAAATCTTCTGGTATGCCTGACAGCAGCACTGCATGGAATTTCTTACGTTCTCGAAGATTCCTGGCAGTGCCGGTTTAAACTCATTTCGGTCCCTGGGTGCAGAAGATCTACGGGCCTCCTTGGCTCTGGGGAATCCAAGGAGGGTCTCTTGAATCCAGTTAAATCCAGACCCTGAGTGCCCACCCCAAGCACTCGATGGATAAACCTGCACTGAAGCTAAGGCGTCTATTTTTTCGGTACCTAAGAGACCCTTTTTGTTTGTAATCATTTAGATAAATCCATGCTTCATCAGGGGTGACAATGTATTTCTTTATTTATCCCCCTTATGATATTCTTTTGATACAGAACTATACAAAATGTCTTGCATTGATCTAAATATCTCTCTTGCAAAAGACGAATCTTATCATTTTTTACTTCATTGCTCTGTACATCTTGGTATTTAATTTTATTTGTTTCTACAGATGCTTTTGCAATTGATTTTTGCTTCGTCAGATTTTCTCTTGTTATCATTGATTTTTCAATAGGAACTTAAGAAGTAATGTGTATTTTTTTTCTAGTATTCATTTGAAGTCTTCTTTCCATGTAGAAGAGGGCTGCGGTAGCCCAGTGGTCAAGGTATCGGATCATGGCAGGCATGTCATGAGCTCGAGCCCAGTACCACTAAAGACCCGCCGTGTAGGGCAGCGATGCACGTAAAATCTGTCGAGAGCTGAAACATCCTCTGTTGGTGTGGTGTGGTAGTTAGGAGAGGGGGAGCCAGCTCAGGTGTCATCAACGTCACTTGACCATGGTTCAAAATTACGTGGTCCATCGCAAAAAGCCCTCGTGTAGCTGAACAGTGTGGCGTTAATATTCACTCACTCATTTCATGTAGAAGTAGAAATTGATGATTGTTTTCATTTCCAGCTAATAATGTTGTTTTCTTTTACCAAGCATTTTCAGTTTTCCATTAAAAAGCTTTCCATGCATGAAAGCTTTTTAATCATGGAATAAAAATATTTCTCCTCAGAAAACGCTAAAGCGTATGCTTCGATCTTTAGCTTGTTCTCATGTCCACTGTTTTAAAAGAAAATCGTTTTTAAATAAAAAAACTATAATTTGAATTTAGAATTTTAAGATTTTCCCTGGATTTTTTCGCTTAAAAGATTTACATTTCTTTAATTCTTTATCGAAATCGATCAGAAAATTTTAAATATTCTCTATATTTTATAGTAATTTTTTTTTCAAAAATGAATATCCCTTTACCTCAGCTATATAAATTATGTCCTAAATTTAAGAAAGGGAAGTCTATTTAAAAATGTTATAAATTTAACAAAATTATAGAGTTGTGAGTCATTCCTTTCATTTTATAAAAAAATATTTTAACGTCTCATCACGGTTCAACCTTGAGGAAAATAGAGGAGAAAAAAACTGTTTTGACGCCAGCTCGTTTGTTTTGAATTCGACGCCAGCTCAACTGTTCTGAAAATAGGCGTAAAAGACAGATATTTCCCTAGGTTTTTTATGAGAAATAGAGATGGGGAAATTCAGTTTGTTTATACGTAAGTCGATTGTGGAAGGAATTCAGTGATGCATGTTTGTTTTACGCATCAGTGCATAAATGATTCTCACCAGTTGATTTTGAGGTTTCTTAGAGCCACAGCATTGTTTGAAAAACAAAATCGCCAGTGCTTTTTCGTTTCTGTTTCTTCATCTTTTCTCTGGTAAGTTACTTCCCCCCACTAATGTCTTTTCATTTGGAAGCAGTCGTGCAATCGATAATAACGTTAGTGGGGTCGCGCGGGGTGACTGAGTCACGTCAATCCATGTCTTATAATTATTTTATCGTAGACCAGAAAAATCGCAATCTCAGTAAGTAATTTAATTAAGAGAAAGTACTTACATAATTTTAAGAACTTTTCAAATTTAATTTCATAATTTAAGAAAAAAATCCAATCAAACTGAACTAAAATGTTTCAAATGTGCGTGATTTTAATCACATACATTTTTCACTAATATTTCGTTAATGATACTTGCAGGCAAAACTGTAACTGTAGTTTTATTGTCGTTAGATGATAGACAAATAACATGTTAAACTTTTTCTTGTGATTGTGCCTTTTTGGCATGGCGCAATGAGTCTTGTGGTTCACTTGTGGCTTTATACACTTGCCAGAAAAAGTCTGCGTACAAGCACATTGCAAATATGCAAGAATGAAAAAAATCATATTTTAAGAATGATAGTAATTTCATAATGTAATTATTTTATTCCTTACACAATTGAGTAACTTTTCATAATAATTTATGATATAAAACACACATTGTGTGAAAAAAAATAATAATCAAAATGAAAAATAACACAAACGGCTACCAGAAAAAGTCTGCTTATAACTAAAAAATACTTGACACTAGCTGTCAACTAAACTTTAATAGTTGGTTGGATAACCCTTACGTCTCAGAACCTCCGTCAATCGTTTGGGCATAGATCGGACGAGTTTGGATGTATCCTCGGAAGAAATGGTATTCCATTCTGTGACGATCACTCTTTTCAACATTCCTTTTGATGTAATGTGGTGTTGGCGAATTTTTCTCTCCAATATGTCCCATAAATGCTCAATCGGGTTTAAATCCGGCGATTGTGGAGGAGAACGCAACTGATTTTTGATATTGTAGAGAAGCCAGCGCTTAACATTATGGGCAGTGTATTTAGGATCATTAACCTGCTGAAACCATAAGTCATCTCCAAGGTTCAAATCCTGTGCGCTCTGCTTCAAATTTTCTTTTAATATGTTAATATACCCAATATGATTTAATGTCGAGTCTATAAAGGTTAGACGACCCACGCCATTGGCTGCCATGCCCCCCCAGACCATCACACCACCTCCACCATGCTTATATATATATATGCACAAGATTCTCCTTCTCAAGAGCCGTACCTTGTTTTCGCCACACCAGCTTACGCCCTTTTATGCCAAATATGCAAAACTTGCTCTCATCAGAGAATAGTACTTTTCCCAAAATTTTGGAGGCTTATTTACATGCTCATTAGCGAAATATAAACGCTTTTGCTTGTTCACAGCTGATATGTGGGGTTTCTTACGAGCTACACGGCCATGATAACCAGCCTTTTTCAAGATTTTTCTTATGGTAACTTCATGAAGTATTTTTTTTAAATCTCACTCTAATGTCATTTACAATCTGCGATGCACTTAATCGTGGATTCAGACGTATGGACTTGAAGACATACCTCTTTTCACGGAGAGTCAGCTTAGATGGACGTCCAAAACGTGGCTTTGAGATTACAGATTTCGACAAAGTGTAATCATTGATCACTCTTTGGATAAAGGAATGTGTTCTACCCACAATCTTGCCAATTTCCTGAAGAGTTTTGCCATCATTTCTAAGTTTTATGATAATCTTCTTTTCTTCTCAGGAGTAATCTCTTTTCTTTTTAAATCCATTGGGATTTAACACAATTTACTTTCCAAAAATCTACAAAATGCAATATTTTTTTTTTAAAATTTGTCTAACAAAACTGAGCACGTGTTAAAAAGTAAATTGAAGTTTGATTTGCAGGTTTCATTATATTAATTTTTGTACGCAAACTCTTACTGGTAGCTATTTGTGCTATTTTTCATTTTGATTATTATATTTTAAATACAACGCGTGATATGTATCATAAATTATTATGAAAAGTAATTGAATTGTGTAAGAAATAAATTAAATTTATTATGAAATTTCTATCATTCTTAAAATATGATTTTTTTCATTCTTACATATTTGTTATGTGCTTGTGTACGCAGACTTTTTCTGGCAAGTGTATCTTTTTTGATGGAGTACTTAAGGTAGTATTTGAAAATCTTACTTTCGAGACTCAAACGTTTCATGGTCATCTTTTTTTCTCAAATTTACTTTCGATATCATAATTAATCAGCATTATTTAATCAGGTTCTTCCCTTGGTCGATCAATTTCTTTATCCGAAGTTTCAACTTCATCCAATAGAGATCACAGATGCCCATTTCTTTTATTATACTCTGTTAATTTACATTTATAAACCATAATAAGTTGTATCACACAGCAATGAAACAAATGTCGTTCACAGGGGAAAATGTAGCCCATTCATAGGAATATTTTTGAACAAAAGGGGTCACGTGGGGAACTCAGTCGACCTAAATACTTTACAATTAAGAGGACTTGGTACCCCAAAAATGACCGACCTATCGTTTTTTATATTTTTATTTAATCTTATTCTTTGGATTATTATCTTTCGATAGATGTATCACTTGGGAAAATCGGAAAGTTAGAAATTGAATAAAACTTCATTTGAAAACAAATTAGGCAATTCGGTCACGCCCCCTTTTGAGGAAAAAAAAAGCTAAAAAATGCTTTACGATTTAAAAAAAAATCTATTCCATAAAGAGCAATAATAACTATAAAAAAAGAATGTGTAATATATAAAGCAGAATATTTCCGAGGCAATACAATAATGTAATTTTTCTTCTTTGTGAAATGTGTGCATGTAAAACTTTTGAATTAAGGCATTTTATATTAATAATTTCATAATTTCAGTTCTCATTCCTGAAATGTTTTTCATACAAATGTAATACTTCAATATACATGAGGAAAAAGAATTTTAAAATTTTCCAAATTTTCTTCAAAAAACTTAAATTTTTAAAATTGTGTGAATAATATGTGAAAAATTTCATCTCGTATCATTTTCTTGAATAGAAACATTATATAAAATGCTAAAATATAATTTTTAAGTACATAAAGTAGTTCAAAGAGTACCAAGTCCCCTTAAATAAAGAAAATAAACGTTTACCATTCCCCAAAAAGAGGGAGATACGCGATAAATATATTTTAGTTCCCATGAAAACTGTCATATAGGAGGATACTGACAAGGTCATTAGTAACAAACAGTTTCCTAAGAATTGAAGATTTCATGAGCCTGGGGTGACTCCGTGCCCCACACGACCGCTCCCGGGTAAAGAAAAAAGTTGTACTTGCTGCTTGTAAAGAGAAAAACATGAATATCGTAACATATACTTCAATTAATTAGGTAAGTAACCACGATAGTTCAGTGATCAGGGCATCTATCTGGTGAATTTCGATGTCGCGCGAGTCACTTTTTTGAATTATTTCACTTAGAAACCTGTCGTATAGAGTAGGGGTAGCCAAAATTTGGATCACGAAGCTATTTTTTGGATCAGATACTGAATAGACTGCAGGATTTAAAAAAAAGCACCTTTTTGCATCCCTATGAAAAATTGATCGTGACGCATTTAAATAAGGAAAAAGTGGTCTACTTAGACGATCTGTTTCTCATTAAATCTGTCTGGGTGTTAACTGAATGTGGAAAGATTCGTGTCAACTCAGGAATACTCATCTTCTGACCGTGTTTCAAAATTATGAAGCATACAGGAGCCAAATTAGTCTCTATATAGCCCTCGGATTCTCCAGATTTTTAATCAATTATAATCTATTTCTTCGCCCATATTTCAATGAATAGTGTCATGGATCTGGCTTAATCTCAGGCTAGACCAGAGGGATTAGAAACAACAAAATAACGGATAATTTTATTTTCAATCAATAGATATAAACAAATGCTAACAACCAAGGATGTTTTTTTTTCCTTTAAAAAAAAGGGCTTAATACTAATCAAATCCATGAGTATGTTGATATACATTTTAATTTGAAACTATCTTATGTTAAATATTCTTGATTGCAAAGACTAAATTATAAGATAAATTTCTTTCTTTCTGATAAATAATTTCATCTTCTCAAAAAAAAATCTTTCAATTTTTTTGGAATATTATTTCAACGTTCTTTTAAAAAAGTTGTCTTAAATTTGCAGTGTTTGAACAGAAAATCGTAACAATTGTTATTTAATGTAAAGTATAAATTCTGGAAGGATATTAGAGAATATATTAAATGAAATACAATGGGAGAGAATATCTATAAGTAGAAATTGAAATACCGCGTTTCCTCAAAAATAAGACTTAATTCAAAACCATACTTTGCCGAATGATCAAAGTTCTTATACAATACCCGGGCTCATTTTGCAATTTAAAGACGTACCTACGGCTGGCTACTCAATCCGTCGTGTGTTATAATGGATGATTAGCACGTGATTGAGTTAAACATTATATTTAAAGGAAATAATATATTAATCCTCAGAGATAGATGAGCAGAGAAAAAGAGCTACAGATGTGATAAATAGAAATATCTATCTTGAGGAGAATTAAATAAGAATTGTGAAGGCTGCACACACAAGAGTAAGAATCTTTTAAACTCAATTTTTTTACGCGGTAAATCCTGTGAAAAATCGTGTTAAAAATACATGTGACACATAGTAAGCTTGGGGATACGTTTTCCATAACTTTAAAAAATTATGTAAGATGAAAAATCTTTAAATATTTTATTGAAAAACCGTGTAAAAAAGTAATAAGAAAATCTGTTACATATTTATTAAAAAAAATCAATTCATTTTTAATTTAAAAAAAACTTAAAAATAGTGTACTGTCAAAATTCAGTTGACAAGTTTTCACAACAGACAAAAATACAATTTGAAATTAGTAGCAGAGTTATTTACTAACAACTGTTCATCGCTACTTGATAATAAGCGTGCACGTTTCTTACAAACTGATTAAAAAGGCTATCAACAGTAGATGAGTGAGTGAATATTGTCACACTGTTCAGCTACACGAGGGCTTTTGGCGACGGACCAGGTAATTTTGAACCATCGTCAAGTGACGGGGACGACACCTGAGCTGGCTCCCCCTTCTCTAGCTACCACACCGACGGGAGGACGTTTGAGCTCTCGACAAATTTAACGTGCATCGCTGCCCTACACGGCGGGTCTTTAGCGATACTGGGCTCGAACTCGTGACAAGGCCAGCCACCTTGACCACTCGGCTACCTCGGCCCATCATCAGTAGGCATGTCACTTACAATTGTCGGTTTTGATTCAAATAAAGAATTTCGTTCGTTATTAACGGCCTCAGTTGGTTTTTTTCGTTGATTTGTTGGTTTTCCTGTCAGATAACTTCAGGTAGTAATTTGGAACTCCTTTTGTAGTACAACCTTTAAATAAAATGTTTTCTGTCCCTTCAATGTGCTGTTGTTTCTGTTCTCTTTCTCTGCATCTTTGCATTTTAGTTTGCAATTATGGCGTTTGCGACCCTGCATTCCTGTGTGATTCCGTACCGTCTCTGTAACCTTTACATGCACTGGGGTAGCCAGCCCTGAGTTGGTCCTGTATGAAAAATTCATTGGGGGCCTTTTTTGAAAAATAAATAAAAATGATCGCATTAATAAAACTTAGTTGAAAGTGTCAAAATAGTTATACATAGACATATGCAGGGACGTCTTAAGACTTCTTGATGCCCTGGGCACCTACACAAATGTTGACTCCCAACTATGACCCTTAAAAGTAGGTAGTACATAGCATATACGTTGTCAAATACTCGTACAATCAATAACCCAAAGCAAATAAATGTGCATGGCTTACAACTGTGCAATCTGGCTCGACCGACAGCAGCATTTTGACTGAATAAGTAATGATGGTGTATGGTGGTAGCCTCAGGTCCATGCATTGATGACGGTCATCACATACGAGGTGTGTAAATTAAATAATGAGACTGATTTTTTTTCACTTGTTCATTCCAATAAACTTACAATGCAACATTGTCTCCTTCAAAGTAACTGCCTTATGAAGCCACACAGCGCGGGAGACGTTTCTTCTACTTCTCATAGCACTGGTGGAACTCGGATATTGGAATAGCCTTCAGCTGGTCGGTTACACCCGTTTGAATGTTTTCCAGTGTCCCAAAATGATATCCCTTGAGGTGATTCTTCGATTTCGGAAGGAGGAAAAAGTCACTAGGACTCAAGTCGGGCGAATAAGGGGGATGAGGAGCAACAGGAATGTTCTTACTGGCCAAGAAACGGTTCACTGAGAAAGGGTTTTCGGAACCATTTTAGCGCAGATCTTTCTCTTCTTCAATTCATTGATTAAAATCTGATGAACGGTGGTGTGATTCAAATTCAACTCTTCCCCAATCATTCTGACTGTCAAGCGACGATCTGAACGCACAAGATCTTGGACTCCAACGACATTTTCAGCGGTTTTTGAAACAGAGGGCCTTCCGCTGCGAGGTTCATCTTCAATTGACTCTCTTCCTTCTGAAAATGCCTTACACCACCGAAAACCTTGGCCCTTGACAAAACACTGTCTCCGTAGGCTTGCTGAAGTTTTGTAAATGTTTCCGTTGCGTTGTGTCCACGTCTGAAGCAAAACTTGATAGCACATCGTTGCTCGAAATTATTGTCACTCATTTCAGAGCACACAAGAAAAACCTGTTTCAATAAACAACATCTGAGGGATGCCGAGTGGCCAGCCAATGACTGTATTTTCTTCAAGTCTTAATATAACTGAAATAAACTTCAAAATATCTTCATGGGAATCAGAATTTCTGAAATTCTCGCTTACATACATCTAGGAAAACTAGGTCACGAACTTTTGAATGAGCACCTGCGAAGACGGTCTGAGTGTAACATCGATATGCCTCGTTCATTTTGACTCAAGATTAAAGAAATATCTGATGTACAACGCCCCATTCAAGACGAAAAACCAAGAGAAACATCACCAGGAACTTGGAAAAGAAGGTACTGTTCCCTCTTGTAAGGACGTCAAGAAAAATTATTAAAATGTTGTAATGCATTATGCGAAAAATCCATTTCCCTTAAACATTCTACAGTGATTTGTGAAGACTGCAGCAAGGCGTCTTAAAATGTAAACAGTAACGACACGGTGATAACTAACCATTATCTTTTTTTATGTTTTTTCGTATAAATAACTTTATTCCTGTGATTCTATTTTAAATATTATTTTATCCTAAATATATTTTAATGTCAACTATCACCAATAAAGTGATTAAATCATCCTCAAACGTAAGTATAAGGTGATGCATCTGAGAGATGCCACGCGCCTATGGATGGAACTTTTTGAAGCGCGCCTAGCGGAGGCCTATTGGGACGTTTTCGCATCACACAGCTGAAAAAAACGGCTTATTTATGTGGATAGTATAACACCGTTCATCTGCACACGTGCACCACCAAAAATGTTGCAGGGTCTTTCTTCTGATATCGTCCCGAAACCGATGACAGTGCATCCTAACCGGCTAGATTCGACACCTGCGAGCCGGAAACTCCGAGTGTAATTCGAGGTGTCAGAAACGAACCGCCTCGACCTAAGAGAGTGGAAAGAGTAAAAGTTTAATTGTATTTATAAATATATAAGCATACATTTAATCACCATAAATGTTATAAAGCATATATATAAGATATTTCTTAAAATAACAATAATACTTGTGATACACTTAGTCGAACTGTTAACAAAAATCAAAATATAATTTATTCAAATTTTATATCTCTAAGCAGTTGCATTGAAAGACTATTTACTATCTTCTTGTAGTTTTTAGTTTTCCTCAGTCTATGAGATTACTAACAATTTTACAGCTTCCGCTTATCGCTCTACTAAACACATTGGCAAGCTGAATTTCAAAATATTTCATAAATAATATTTCCATTTTAAAACATAAGGGAATTGCTCAATAACATGACAAAAAACGTGAAAAAAATTTTATACCAGCAAACACGGATCTATTCAGATAAAAGTGAGAAGTATGATAAAATATGTTGTTCTCTATGTCATAGAGAAAGCCGGAATATAATAATGTTTAATTATTTTTATGTCTGAAAATATTCCAAATTCTGGTCCTGTTCTTTAACAATACGCGAAAATAATCTATATGGAAAAAAATATAAAAATGGATGTATTTGTGTATATGAAATCGCTTCATTTCAACACCGTTCAGTGGCCGCGGTAGCCGAGTGGTCAAGGCCATATATTCACAATCAACGCCGTTCCTTACATTATAATGTCGTGGCCGCGGTAGCCGAGTGGTATAGGTATCGGAGCGTGGCTGGCCTTGTCACGAGTTCGAGCATAGTAACGCTAAAGACCCACCATTTAGGGAAGCGATGCACGTTAGATCTGTCGAGAGCTCAAACGTCTTCCCGTTGGTGTGGTAGTTAAGAGAGGGGGTGCCAGCTCAGGTGTCGTCCACGTCACTTGACTATGGTTTAAAATTACGTAATCCGTCATCAAAAGACCTCGTGTAGCTGAACAGTGCAACGTTAATATTCACTCACCCAACACCGTTCAGCCAGTCACTTTGAAAATTGGCATGTATATGTATTTTTTTTGTGGAGAAGGTTTTTGTGCTATCCTCTTTGTTGCAGCTCCCCACCAGGCAGTGCTACATTATATCGACTTTTGCACCGTTCAATCAATTGTCAAGTAGCCAACGTGATCGCCAAAAATGATGCCAACTTGGCTCTATCACCATTTCGCTATATTTCTATTGAGTCGCCATTATAGTGTATTGATTGAATATTAACGTCGCACTGTTCAGCTACACGAGGGTTTTTGGCGACAGACCACGTAATTTTTAACCACGATCAAGTGACGTGGATGACACCTGAATTGAGACCCCCTCTCCTAACTACCACACCACACCAACGGGAGGACGTTTCAGCTCTCGATAGATTTAACGTGCATCGCTGCCCTACACGGCGGGTTTTTAGTGGTACGGGGCTCGAACTCTTGACAAGACAAGCCACACTCCGATACCTATCCCACTCGGCTACCGCGGCCACGACATTATAATGTAAGGAACGGCGTTGATTGTGAATATATAACAACTTTAACATAAAATAAATACAACAGAAAGTAATATTAACGTATTACACATCTAGATGAAATGATTTACACTTTTTTAAGTGTTCATTACACAAAATTTGTAGCAATGTGTTATTTTTGCTGAACAGAGTTCAGCTTAGAAAGGTGTTTTCAAAAATCGACCCACATGAGAGTTACGGACGTATTAAATAAAAAAAAATTATTTTTATCAGCTATTAGACCTTCAGACTTCAAATTTAACAAATATGTTTTTTTTGTTCAGCTGGGATATGCAAAAAGCTTTTTTGTTTTGTTTTGTTTGATTTGAGTGATTTTTTTTGTTTGATTCACGTAAAATTAACTCATTAAAAACTTTTTTATCCTTCAATCTGCATTGTTTAGTTTTTCAATCCACCCGTACCGAAGAGCGGGTATACCAGCTAGTCTTAACTAAAATTCCTCTCCCTTCTGAACGCAACCTTGGCATCTGAATAGCTATCTAGAACTACAATTAAATGCGCAAAATGAATATATTTATTTCTAGTACATCACAAAATGATAAAATGTTCAATGAGAACCACAAAGGGCAACGACTTCACTACTCACGACGTATGGCAATGATTTAAAAAAAAAGTGAATTTGAGGAATTTCTCCTAAAATGAGTTTTCTAGAATTTTAATGTGTGGGTTTTAAAGTTTTTTCCCTGAAATTTCGCAATATATTTATTTTGAGAAAAAGGAATAAATATTTGTTAAAATATAGACTAAATTCAGAAGCAAATATTTAGGTTCATAAATTTTTCACGTCCGGTTTTTTTTTTTAAAAAAAAAAGGTTGAAAATTGGGCCATTCACTGTTTTTAATTCAGAATTTTAATTTGTTTTTATCGTGATATTTTAAATTCCCTTATCGATATCAAGGGTTTTGATTCATGCCACTTTTTAATTCAAATACTGTAGACATTGGTAGCTTAGAATAATAAATTTTAATCAGGATTTCCAAATTAAGGAAATGCGTATTATTTATTGGATCATTTCTTCGCAGTGTTTTTTTAAATATTGAAAGTTATTTTTGTAGAATTTATTCTTTTTTAAAAATAATCTTCTAAATATATTGTTTGATTTATTTGTACGCAATTTTTTTAAATCATATGGGCGTGATTTTAAAAATAGACTTCAGGATTAACATTATTTCAAATTTATTTTTGGTAATCTTTTGTATTCTCAAAATCTCTATGGAGTGAGTGTAATTAACGTCGCACTGTTCAGCTACACGAGGGCTTTTGGGGACGGACCTCGTAATTTTGAACTATGGTCAAGTGATGAAAACGAGGAAATTGTATATAAACTCCTAAAAAAAACTTCCGGCGGCCACACAAGATTGTAATTTTCTTTCACTTTCAAACGAAACCGAAGTCGGCGACTGTAGACATCACTAATTACCGATTCCGGAGCCCCTCTTATCGAGAGGATGCATCGGAGGATACACGCATTTTTCTGTGCAACCGACATCAACATTCGGGCTGAAATTACATGGTGGTTTTACTTTTCCAAACTGGATACGCTCCAGTGATTCACTAGGCTGTACTGTGCCAGTATCCTAATTCACATTGTGAGAGCCGTTTTCTTTTTTTCGAGACTATGGAAAGACTATTGTTAAATTAGATATCATAGGTCTTGGGTTGCTTTAGTGAGGGGCGACTTTTCGAATGGAGGAGCTATAATTTCAAAGACCCTTGCATACGGGTTTTTCTTACTCTCTATCACATGCTACACTAATTTCTTAGTATGTAAATTTTGTCCCTTGTCAAATTGGCTCAGCTTTTCTAAATACGGGAGGTTCCGATCAAAAATGTCATTTTTGTGAATATGAATATGCGTCTGAATTGAGAGAGAGGAAGGGAAGCAATTTAGCAAGCAAGATTAATCCGTACGCATAAGGAATACATCGAGCCACGAATAGTTAGTGAGTATGGTCACGAACTCATGGTTGGAGGGTGGTGGTGTCACTGAAATTCCGCTGTGTAAAAGTGACAGATGCACACTAACTATGTCGAGGCTCAAACGTGTGGTGTGGAAGTTAGGAGAGGGGGTGCCAGTGATTTGACCATGGTTCAAAATTGCGAGGTATGTCGCCAATAACCCTCGTGTTGCCTGCCTTACAGTGTGACGTCAGTGGCGCACACAAGGGGGTTCATAGGGTCCGAAGCCCCCCCAAGCCTTTGATTTGTTTTCGATGGATTATTACCATATGAATATAGTACACACCATTTAATTAAGTATTTGTTATTAATAATTAATTTTATTAATGCTAATTATTCATTTAATAATACATTTTATTAATTAATGCTAATTATTCATTTGATAATAAATTTTATTAATTAATGCTACTTATTCATTTACTAATTATTTACTGTTTTTTGTTACCCAAAATCGACAAAATCAAAAGAATAGGTTGGGCGGCGTATTGGAGCATGATACGAGAGTAGTGGACTACTAGGTGCGCTACTGTGTGATGTTAACTCACTCTCTTTCGGCTGCTAGTAGCCGGAATTGTAGTAGCACTTAGTTCCTTGCCCGCGATATTCTTTTGATCTGGGCTTGATTCCCAATTTTATTAAAGGCTTGTCATGTAGAGACTAATGCACGTGTAAAGTCTGCGGGGCCTAAGATCTTCACGGTGACCTTGACTAGAATAGGGCGGTTTAAGGGTTCATATTCGTCATCTCACCAAAATTCAAAATTACAAGAAAACCAAGAGTCAAGTCGAATTTCTATCCTCGGATACTCCAGATTTTCGGAACAAGAAACTATGTACTTTTTATTCGTGTAAATCAAGGGTACCTAACTCAAAGGCTAACTTGGGCTAAGCAAACAAGGTTTAACTTTGGATGGTCCTAAAAAAAATCAATATTTATAGAAACGTAGGTTTACTTTGAATAGTACATAATAATAAACATACATAAAAGAACAAGAACTTAATGTTTACCTCCGGATACTTAACATCTCTTCTCGACTAATATCTTTCCTTCTTCGGGAGAAATTTTGTTCGCAATGATTATTTGCAAAACCAACCCACAAGGTTAGGCTGGGCCGTAAAATTGCTGGTTATGGGTCACCTCTGGTGTAAATGTTCTTTTTCTGCTCTAATCTGTGCGACCGCGGTAACCGAGTGGCCATGGTTGGTAACTCATGGCCGGCGTTGCCGAGTAGCTGGTTCGAGTTCTGATGTCATTAAGGGCCCTCCCCATAGAGATGTTAATATAGGTTCATAGGCGAAGTTCAAAGTCCTCACGTTGTCAAAAGCCTTGGTGTAGCTTCAAAATGTGATGTTTATAAACATTCAGAACATGATTCAAAAAGGCGAAATCTGGTTTTAACAATCCATTATCTTAATATGACAATGGTAATTTTATCGAAAATGTTATAGGTTACAAAATCAAATTTCTCTCACATACTTTGAATTTTCGCACTTTAAATTATATCTCTAGTCCAATCACATTAGGTTTTCCCTGCAAAATGAGAGATAATAAGCTGAAAATTGGTATAGACCTTTATTTTGGCACTCTAAATGTAGTCTCAAAAGTCTCATAAAATCTCGTGTCCACGTCTTAAGATATTTAAGGTCAAAGGTCAAAAATTAGGTATTTTTTATGAATATCTAGTTTCCTATGGCTTAATGCTATTTACATTTAATATAAATATTGTAGAGAATAAAAATTTTTATAACTTTTGTTAGAAACATTTTTTATACATTTTTGGAATAAAGGGCGTTGAACGCGCAGTGCTTAGCTATCTACAGCGTAATGCAAGGTCAACCGTTAGTCACATGATAAAATACGCCGTATAAAGTCCATAAACCTTAAAAATATGCGTAGTTAAAAACATTTGGCCTTTTTTATTAATTATTATACTACATTTAGTAATAGATTTCATTAATCAAGCATATATTTCTTTTATAACTAACTTTTGAACTACACTGTTCGTATAGTTCAAAAGTTCTTGACAGATATGCTTAGAGTATTTTTTAATTATATTCTATTATTATATATACTAATTACATTTAAAGTAGAAAAAATAAGCAAGTAGTTTTTAATTATATTTTTATTTAGAAATATCGTTTTATACAATTATTACAGGACAGTTTTCTTCTTGGAATACTTGAGCTAGTTGATCTAAATTCGGAAGATTGTCTAATATTCCAATGAAAGTTTTCCCTTTTTTTTAAAGAAATGCAGATGTCGTGTCACAGCCACTAAATGTGTGCAGAAATAAAATGTGCTTTTTACAATGCAGATATTTATCAAAACTTTTGTAAGAGTATATTTTTTTTTTAAGTTTTAACATTCCTTTTGCCAACTTTTTTAAAGAACACTTTTTGATGTGATTGAGTACATCCAATTAAAATGACGAGCAAATCAATATCTTCTCCTACTATGACGGCTGTCATGTTTTTCCGATTCTTCAATAGCTGTTTCTACGATAAGAACATCTACATCACCTCTGGCCTGTTTTTGTCGTGATATCAACAGATACTAATTTCCTTTTAGAGTAGTAGAGACTTTAGAGTAGTAATTTCAGAGTAGAGAAGTTGATAAAAAGTAATTAAACACGTTTTTTTTGGCCATGTAATTTGGCAATATTCGTAGCGCACTGCAAAGTAGTATAAATTGTGTCTACATTACTGGAAGGATGATCAATAAAAGAAAGAAACATAACCTGAGAAGAAGAAAAGTCCTTATTATTTTTAGTCAGCTATTCGAGAATGCCATTCCACCCAGACAACGATGAAATATTCTTCCACACTTTCCATATAACCACAAAAAATCAACTCCGTTAAAATTCTTTTCTGTTAATGCTCAATCATCCTGTAGATTTTTGACTTGAATTCCGCTGTATCCAAGTACAATTGGTTTTTCATATGATAGAAGAGACTTTAAGTGATATTGCTGCTAACTCTTTTGCACTTGGTTTGGTTGTACATCTTTGTATACGGTCAATATATATCTTTTGGAGTAACAATCTTAAAATCATCCCCATAACATGGAGAGTATTATTACCATCAAGAGTATGGACATTTATATATCGCCATTGTCTCCAATATATCTAACTAGCGCGCCTGATTCGGATGATAAAATACGAGGCTGTGGATGGTAAGCTGTTGAAATTTCGCACTGTGCAGTCTTACCATACGAAGCTGCAAATCCCAAGCTATATAGCACATCTATTAAATTGTGCTATTTTGCACAAAAATTCAATATTATTTTTTTTAAATATTTGTATGTAATGTGAAAATTTTTAGAATGCAATTCATTATATACTTCTGTGTCAGTTCTGGGGACAACTTTACCCTCCGACCAATTTAGTTATCTCCCTTTATTTACTAATTTTACTTATTTTTTACGGTTGTAAGTCTAAGAGAATATGTGCGTACTGCAGTTTTTCAAACTGCCTCCCTAGGGGGTGGGATAACCCTACAAGCGGGGCGCGAACATATTGAAAAGTCGAAAACAAGATTTAAAAAAAAATTATTAATTTGCCGAAAGTAAACAAATAAAAAACATTCTGACATAATAAAAAAGTAAAATACACATTTACACTGATGAAACATATTTATAATTATATTAGTACTGTTCAATGTATTTTATAATTAATTTAACCATACTAAGTTAAGAACCTGTTTAATAACTACCAGTGACCCCATAGTTTTCTCATATATAAAATTAAAAACAAAAATTAACACTTATCTTGATAATTTGTAAGGTTTATAATTAATCTCTTAAATGTCAATTAAAAATTATGCGATTCGCTCCTCAGTGCCACCGTTTAACACATTGGCGAGCGTATCTGGTGTATCGGGGGAGGAAAACGAATAAATAACCAAAATTCCTCTGAAATAGGTAAACCATCCCAAACATTGTCAAGGTCATTTTATTGCATTTCAAAGCCTTCAGAATAGTTTTATGGATAGCAGTACACAGAAAAGATCGTACTTCACTCTCGGAAAGACGTATATATACTCCAGGGGCAATTAAAACACTGGCTGAGCGAGACGTTTATATACGCTGGTGGCACTCTCTTAAGAGTCCTGTTGAAACGCCACCACGAAATCTTGAGCGTAATGTTAATCCTATGGAGTTTCTTTCTCGTATATTTACATCTAGGGCATTGCTTTCAATTGCATGGAATAAAATGCATCCAAAAAGCGGGGGGACTGAAATTCTTCCATTATTTCAATTTTTTTTAAAAAAAATTTTAAGTATTTCTAAGTATTATTTAAAGATCTGAAAATTCATATCTAGTGCATTAAAACAATCGTAAAAATATTTAAAATTATAGGATAAAAAAAGTAAAAACAGGAAAAACTTCCTTTTTTGTGCTCTTTAAAACGCGCATACTTTAAAATGTTTAAATTATTATTATCATTTTTTGCGAGTAATTATTAAGTCAGCATTGCACATTTGGAAAGAGGGGAAAAGTAAACTTACAACTCCGCCTACTTGCGGAAGGGTACATGAAATTTCACAGTATGTTCCATTGACGAATGGAGATTTATGACTCGTTTGGTGAGTTGTGAACGAGAAATGTAGTTTTCTTAGGAATGGAGTAACTTCATAGACAGACTGACGCCAGTCAGTAATCACGTGATTCCAACGTCAATAAACAGCACGTGCGATTTCATAGCATTGGTTTTCCTATACGTTTGTTGACGTCATTCTTGTATCTTAATTTTATCTAATTAAAAACATATGATATTATTGTATTTTTTGCATTATTCTAGTATATATATTTGTTAGGAAATAATATCTTAACAACTCTTTTGTATAATTTTTGTTTTATTCTAATTTATTTATCTAATTAGGTAATTGTCTACTTCCGACTAGTGTTAGCTGGCATATTTATTTATCCTAGTTCGGTTGGATCCTAGCATTTATTTATAGTTCATGGTACACTTAGGTATGACTCTTAGTTATTTTAGTTCTTAATTAATTTAGTAGTTATTTATTATATTTTTGCGCAAGAATGGTTGACAGTATAGAATTAAAACTACTTTTTTAAAATTGTATGATTATCGAATAACATTGATATCATTTCTTTAAAAAGAGCTCATACCTATTATTATACAACACAGTGTCAGTTAGGTGGGAATAATATAAAAAAATGTCTGTAATTTTAATTAATAATTCAAAGTCAGGAGAAAATATTTATTCTGAATTTTTTCAATTTGATGATAATTTGTGGGAGGAATGTTTATAAAAATTAAAGAAATGTTTCATTGATTTTTACCTTCCACACACAAATTATCGATTTCTAAATTATTTATAATTATTCTTTGCTGTTAAAATTTAATATATGTCATTTCTTTCTTTAAATTAAAATACAATATTCTTAAGGGGAATGAAACCGTTACAAAAGGGGTAACAATTTTTAGAAATGATTACATTTAATTTGATATGTTATTGTCTTATTTTTTTGAAGTACATATCAAACTTGCAAAAAAGTTTATTTCTTAAAGCCTGTGTACATAGAACATTAATTAGTATGAAAGTTTTAGATAAATTAAGAGAATTATCTTTTGGTAAAAGTGATTTTTTTTTCATCTTTTTTTTTAAATCTCACTGGCTACTTAAGAAGTATTTGTTTATCCATGATTTAACTATTTTCCTATTTTGCACAAATCCTTAAAATAGTTTAATTCCTGAAAACTCAGTATTATGCATGTAAAGGTAATTAAGGATGCGAGTATATGATTCATCTATATGTCTCCTGTGATGAAAATTGAATTTTTTTTTTATAAATTCATGAATTGAAACTTTTATAACAGTATGGCTTACAATGGGGACATTAAACACTCTATGTGAAGCATTATAAGTGTCAGACATTTGAAATAATCCAGTAATTTTGGTTTGATTTATCAATACTATAGGAAGTTCTTAATTTTTTTTCCTTTGTACTTATATGCTACTAGCTGATAAACCTGTTCTTCACACAGGTGTGAATTTATATATATAAATAATGTTATGCATGAAATTTCTCTTCCCTCCCCCAGTGCTTCATTATTTAGAAATGGTAAATAACAATTTTCTAAAAAATATATTATATTTACTCGAGTTTACCTACCTACACTTAAAATTCAAATAAATATTTTATTTCACTGTGGAGCAGTTATTTGTTGAAAATGAATTTTTTGCTTACACAATGTATTGCATATAAATACTTCATATATATTTTGTACAATATTATGAAGCATTTAAAGCTATTTGAAAATGTTTCTAATAAAATAACATTCCTATCTTTGTTTGTCTGATTTACTTAGTAATTATCCTTTAAAAATGTTTAGAAATTTTTTTAGAAATGATTGTATAAAGTAATAAAAGAAAATACAATTTCACTATTAAATTAAAGAAATGAATCATATATAATATTAATATATAATTTTTAAAAAATATTCAATGTAATATGAACTTCACCGTTATATCTCGGCTACTAAGTATTATGCATTGATATGCGACACTTGGATCACAAATTCAGATTATTAATGCGAGTATGAACTATATTAAAAATTTACGTTACAAATTCAATATTTTTTTAATTGCCTTTGTATAAAGTACTTATAACATGTTGAACAACTTGTTATAAATAATTGTGTAATATTAAAGAATATTTCATCAGAAAAAATATTATAATTTTCACAAATTTAATTTAATTTCTAATTGAATTGCATACTTCTTTAAGCTATTGTTTATCTCATATTTGATAGAGTTAATATGAAAGTTTTTGATAAACAATAAATATTTATCCTTTGATGAAAATTAATCTTATTTTTATAACACAATGAATTGCAAATAAGATAGAAACAATTTAATGCAATATGGAAATAAATAGTTGCATAAAATTTCCATTCACAATTTCTACTAGTTATGTCTCTTGACCAGATATTTATGTTTAGTGTACACTTGAGTTCCATTTCATGCAAACTTAAAACTTACTTGGAGAAATGTATTGGCATTTTATTTTGTTATCTCTAATATGTATCTAAAGTGTCCTTTTATATATAATTATACTTTTAAAAAAAGAAATTGATCATTATAATACACAAGAGCCCAAAATTTATCTTCGAAACATATGTCACACAAAAATATCAGTGATTTTGACCAATTAACCTCTTAATAATTTTGGAAAAAGATTTTCTGTAATTCTCTTCGATAAATATCATAAAATTGATCAAAGTAATCTTCTTAGGTCAATATTTGCAACAAACTCAATGCAACAAATTTATTCAGGACATATATCATGAGATTTATTTTTTCAAAAGTATAAAATAAATCTAATTTCTATAATGATAAATCTACAAATTGTGCAAATACCAATAAATGCATATTTGTTATACATATGTAGTAAAAAAAATTGTATATGTGTGAGACAGGTTTTTATACCATACCGTCAAACTCTGAAAAACATATGTGTTGAAACCACGCAAATATATTACAATTTTTTTTTTTTCTAAAAGAATTATGAATTCAAAAATTAACTTTTTTTTTATTTTGGTCATGTAGTAGTGAGCAGGACTTTTATATTTAAAATATATGGACACAAATTTATATTCTACTATATACACATTCTAATTTAAAAATTTTAATGCCTTAATTTATTACCATATTTGGAATTCAATTTTCGATAAATCATATATTTTACCTTAAGTAGTGCAGCGAATAAAGATTTTTAAACTGTAGCACAATTTTTTATGCGTAATTTTACAAATGGTAAATGATAATTTTGATTTCTAATGTTTGAAAGTGGTTCTAATTTCATCTCAACTAATATAAACATTAACAGAGCTGTAATAAAGTAAGATATTTTTCCGTTTCTTTATTTTTCTTTTTCCCTGTAATATTGTAAAATTACTAAGTAAAATAAGTTTTATAAATATATATACTTCTTTTTGATATATGTATGGTTACATATCAGATTCTTGTGTTCTAATTTTAGATAATTAAATGCTGAAGTACCTCTGTTAACTACTCTGAAGATGTGTAACATAAGTAAAATTTAAATTAACTAAACATATGTTCTCAATATAACTTGATGTAAAATTAACAAATATTTGCTTTTAAATATTTACATTCTTTTTTTTTGTAGAAGTAAGTCTACATCTATCCAAAATCCTTTTTGAAGAAGTTTCCTTTGTCTTACGGTGTTAAAAACATTATTCAAAGAGTGTTCAAACACATAAACACTTGGAAGATGGTATATAATCCTCACGCTTCACCATGCCATCAAAGCACTTTGATTTGTTATAATGATATTATGAAATGATTTTTTCTTTCTAATTATCCTTACTATATATAACTGATCGAGCAACCATTTCAGCAAAATAAGACATTTTAGAAAGTAAAATGTAAATCTTTAAGAACAAAATAATCGTACGCAATAGTAAACAAACGACGCCATATTCACCGGTTGACGGAATCACGTGATCGTGACGTCACATGAATTTAGTCCATTGAAAGGGGTTAAAAGAGGATATGTGAAAAGAAAAAATCAAAAGAAAGAAAGAAAGTTGCGTGTACTTAAAGTCCCTTCATTCCTAAGAAAGTTGGGACTAGTTTCTTACATAAATATCAGCAGTTATTTGCAGTTTTTAAAAAAAAGTACAACATATACAATGTGAGGAGGCAACTATCTTTTTTTTAATATTATTTTAACTGGAATATATATATATATATATATATATATATATATATATAAAATTACTCTAAACAAGCTTTATTAATCACTAAAGTGAGCAGTGAGTATTATTTGGATGTAATAATTAGAGGATTTTTAATACCGTGTAAAATCTGGTGTATAACGCTCATCTGTACTTTCAAGCTGTATTTTTTTAATTTTTAGGTATATTTGCGGTATAACGTGCACCTCCTTTTTTACGAAGGAACTTAAATTGTACGTATACAATGCTTTATGGTTTGAAACGGTTTATTCGAGGTATTATCTTAGGTTTTTAAAAAGTTAGGTTATTTTTTTTTTTTATCTTGGGTATAGCGTACTTCTAGAACTCTCTCTCTGCAAACCTTTAAGTTCATTAAGTATGTCATTTCTTTTAAATAAAGAGTACTCCAATCTAACTAGAAGTCTAATTTTTTTTGTGCTCATTTCTTTTTTTATTCTTAAAGCGATCATTTTTATACCCGGCGTATAACGCGCTCCCTTAAATTTCGTTATTTTTTGTGCTAAAAATGCGCGTTATATGCCGGATTTTACGGTAATTGATAATTTTTTAAAACTTAATTGTAAGGTAAAATGTGAACTACAGGAGAGAAGTATTTCGATTTTCCTCCTCTCTTAATTTTATTTAAAATTATTTGTTAACTGCGATATACTTAAAGATTTTTGGTATTGGTTATTCTTAATATGTGAATACATTCTCTTATACCATTGCTCATGTCTTCCACTACACTTTTCTCTTTGACTCATTCTATTTAAAATAAATAAATCATATATATGTTATAAATACGAAAGTTTGTGAGGATGTTTGTGGGTCTTTCACGCAAAAACAACTGAATGGATTTCAATGAAACTTTACAGTAATATAACTTATACATCAGAATAGCACAAAGGCTATAATTTATAGCATAGACTATAATTTATAAAAATTTGTAAAAAGTGTCCAAAATATAACGATATTTGTCAAGTAAGTAGGAAAAAATTCTGCCATCTACAAGCAATTCTGGCGTGCGCTGCAAAAAAGCCCACTATAACATAGTATATCTATCTTTTGTTTGTGAAAAACCTTTTTTGTTTTGGCTACGCAAGGTGCTCGCTTCTAATTAATTCCTGTGATCAGCATAATGCCCATTTTTTTTATTTCTTTTTTATTTCAGAATAAAACTGTTTTGAAGGGAGAGGTTGTTATATAAATCTCTCTTTATTTTAACATTTTTTTTATGATTTTATTATGCATATTTGGTAGTAAGAAATTGATCTTTTTTCCAAATAAATGCTTTTATCGGTTCTGATACTTAAAGTAAATAAACTTTCTCTTTCACACTGCATCATTTGGACAAATTTTCAAATTTTGTTTGTGATTAGTAGTTATTTATAACGTATAATTTTAATTGAATAGGCAGATATAATTATTTTTATACTTAAAAACGCAATAACTACTGTACTGTATTTTTTGGAGTGTGAGAGTGAGTGAAAATTAATGTCGCACTGTTCAGTTACACGAGGGCTTTTGGCAACGGATCACGTAATTTTGAACCATGGTCAAGTGACGTGGACGACACCTGAGCTGGCACCCTCTTCTCCTAACTACCACGCCACACCAACTTAGAAGGAATATTCTACCAATACTTAGCAGGAATATTCTTTGAAATCCACTCTTCCAAGATATATGGCAGCACGAGTTCCATGATGAGTATTTTAGCGGAAAAAATAGTTTGTCAAAATTTAAGTGTCTTATGTTTTTGTATGTTAATGAAGACCTTAGAAAATGATTTGACTACTTATTTTAAGTGAACGGTATATATAATTAATTTTACAGTGGAACATCTTTAATTAATTTATTAGCTCTAACGGATTAAATTTTCCAAAGTGGAGTATTTTGTTTATGTATACCCCTTAATTTTAAATGTAGTGATCCAAAAAAAAATATTGTATGAAAAAAAACTGCAGTAAATCAGAATGCGGTTGGATAAAGTATTAACGTGCATCGCGCCCCTACACGGCGGGTCTTACAAAGCTCCAATAAAGCTCGAGTTATGAAAGTAGCTAGGCATTTGCCAACTTGACTCTATCGTTAGCATTTCGCTATGTTGTCATTGAATCGTCATTATAATTTCAGAAACGGCGTTGCTTGTGAATATTACAATTTTAACATAAAATAAATACTACAGAAAGTAATATTAATGTACTATACTTTCAAATAAAAATTATTTACACTATTTTAACCGTTCATTACACAAAACTTTTAACAATGCGTTACTTTTGCTGAGCAGAGATCAGCTTAGGGAGGTATTTTCAAAAATCAACCCTCAAGAGTGTTACGGGGAGTTATAAATAAAAAAATCCTTTTTATCAGATATTAGATCTACATACTTAAAATTTAGCAAAGGTGTTTTATTTCTCTTTTTTTTTTTTTTTTTTTTTTTTGTTTAGCTGAGCTACGCAAAAGCTCTTTTTGTTTAATTTGCAATTCACGTAAAATTAACTCATTAAAAACTTCTTTATCCTTCAATCTGTGTTGTTTAATTTTTCAGTTCACCCGTGCGAAGAACGGGTTTACCAGCTAGTAAATAATAATCGTGATGTTTATATTTGCTTTTGTACTTATAAAGCAAATTTGTGTTTCTCTTTTGAGAAAGGAAAGAAGCGAAAGACAAAAAGAAAATTTTAATGACATAAATGTAAAAATCACCAGGAATTTCTGACATCAAGAGAGTAAGAGAAAATTCCTCAGAGAAAAGGAAAACGTAACGCATTCGTATACATTTTATTCTTTAGCACGGACTAGTGATGAGGACGTCACCTGAGTTTTCCCCTTTCTTTCCCTACCCTGCCAACAAGACTGAGCATCTACAAATTTAACATCTATGAAACCCTCTACATCATGGATATTTTTGTTGGTATTATTGTCAACCAATTTGTTTGTTTGTATTATTGAGAAACCTTAAGGAGGGGTTTCTAAACTTTTATCAGTAATGATCCCTTTCGAAAAAATGATTTTCATTTCAGTCCCCTAACATTTTTCAGTAATATATAGCATACAATATAACAAATACGCTAAAAAAATTGCACTGTAAAAATTTTACAAGAATAATTTAACTAAAAATATTGTCAGAAAATTAGAGGGAATATGTTTTATAAGATTTCTTTTATTTTTATAATTTTACAAATATAAACAAGATTTCAGAAACATAGATTGTAATTGCATAATAGTTCCATTCCAATTAATATAGTAATAGACTTTATGAATTGATACAATTTTATTTTTTAGTATTTGGCCTGAAATTGCTTATCAATTTCATAATCTCTCTCTCTCTCTCTCTCACCGTAACTAACGCAACAATTATAAATATTTATTTTATTAAATAATTTTTCAACTTTACTAAATTAAATGTAAATGTATTATATAATTTTTTATAAAAAATCTATGCCTTGATGCTTTTTTGTAAAACAATTTTGCCGCCTATACTGTATAGTGGTTAGTGCCGTAGGGCATGAGTTCGATTCCCAGCGAAGACCTGGATGGTTATAAATGTATAGTGCCTTTGCAGCATGGTAGGATAAATAGCCATGTAACAACAAAAGTCCTCTCGAGAGTCTGGGGGCCCCGACTACCCCTCAGTTTATTATTATTTATTAATCAAAATTAGGGTTTGAACTTTTATTATAATATGATAAAAGAATATAAGATAATTAAAAAAATTTGCCAATTAAGGAAAGGGAACAACTTATTGACATTCAACAGATTTGACGTTAAAATCTAAAATTAACCAAGAATGGCTCCTTAGTTTCGAGTTATAAATTGATGCATCCCATCTCTTCTCATTCTCAATAGTTTAATTTTTTTTTGTTCCGAGTCAGGCAAATTTTTCTAACCATAAAGTCAGTGTTTTTTAAACTATGGGGCGCGCCCCCCTGAGGGGGACACGAGCATATCGAAAATAAAAGATTAAAAAAAATTATTTACTGGAATGAAGTAAAACAAAATTCTTTCTGACATAATAAAAAATACACATTTACACTGATATAATTTATATATATCATCTGCGATGTTACGACATGAAAAATAAAAGCTTCTACTTCAAAACCTCATTAGCTATCTTTTATTGATACTATAACCAAATAAAAAGCATTTTATTTGATTTGCTGTAATCCCATGTAATCCATGATTACGTTTTTTTTTCAAACCGAAAGTGCTGCTCTTCTAGAGAAAAAACAAAACCCAGACCCATAATCGAAAAAATTTTAGGAAGATAAAAAATTCATCACTGTTATATTATTGCCATCAGCTGTAGGCAGCAGAATGTATTTGCTGCGGTTTGACCTTCGAACTTACTTGTACGGTTAGTTACGCCCCTGCTCTTATGTATTTGTTTGGTTTTTTTTTCATTTTGAGAAGTTGTTAATAAACTATTTCTGCTGCGCTTTTTTCCTTGTAAAATATTTTTATGATTTTTGGAAAAGCACAGAGAGCACTTTGCAGGATTACTAGGCCAAGATTTATTTTTATGAGTATTCCCAAACATATAAAGCATAATGAAAAACGTTTTACATAATTTTTAGAACGTCCATATTGTAATAAATACACTTTTAATCCGGGAGCGGTCACGCCAAGCACACAGAGCACGAAATCGGTAATTCTAGCAAAACCATTTAATTGTTACCAATTGCCCTGACACTATCCTCCTGTTTGACAGTCTTAACGTGAACTGAAATATATTTGTCACATATCTCCCCCTTTTTTTAGGAGTGACAAATGATTTTTTACAATCTTAAGGTACTTGTTTTGATTGAGTTCTCGGTGTGATAACTTTTTTTCCGAAATACTTTCTGTGTCCTTGAAAGTAGGTGAGTATATTTTCTCCTAATTAAATTGTTCGCTGGAATTACGATTTTTATTGTGCACTATAAAATAATTATAAAAAAAAGATTGGGGTGACTCAATAACCCCGCTCGACCATTAGTATCAAGTGCGCTCCTGCTCCAGGGTTAAAACATGTTGAAGTCTTTTCGCTTTAAATATTAAAAATATAATACAATTATTCTTTATCAGAATTTTTTTGTTGTTCATTATTCAACATCAATTCTAAATGCTAATTCTTTGAGGCTTAAAATTGCAGTTCGCTTAAAACTAATTATAATTTGAGCAATGATTTAAAAAAATCATTTTACATTTTTGTAAATATTGTCACGTACTTGTCTTTGCTCTCCTTACAATTCAGCTATTATATCAATAATGTTTTATTCTCTTATAAATGAACTCGTGCTAAGAGCGGGCACTTCAGCCGGTATACTTTTAATGTATGAGGGCTACACAGAGTATTTTATAACCAATTAATTAATACTAAATTAAGAACAAGTTTAATAAGTATTAACGACTTCCATGGGCTTGTCTTGCAAAGCAAAGTTTTTATAAGGAATGCTTATGATTAGAAATTGTCCCTCTGAGTTCTTTATCTATGTTTAGCAAATATCTATATTTTGTCTTCTAAGCAGCCACCGCATTTTGCAATATGTTCAATTTAAAAATTAGAGAAAGGAAAAATAACATATTAATTATCCTATTATTTTATTTATTGCTTAAAGGTAGTATACAAAATTTAATACTTATGTTACTAATTTGTATGGTTTATAATTAAGATCGCCTATTGTAGATTTAGCGTCAAAGTGCATTATTATTGCATTCAGTACATTATTAATGTATAAGGGGGACACGATAAAAATTGTGATCGAAAAGGGAGGCGCCAGTATTGAAAGTTTGAGAAGCACTGCTCTAAGTCCAAAAAGCTCACGAACCAATAGGAATCATCCATTCCAGCTGCCGAAACTCTGCCACTCACCATTGATTCCAGCCCACCGAGGCCACACCTACTCAACCCTCCAAACCAAGAATGCAACACAAGGCCCGCTCAGTCCCAGATATGGAGTGGGGGAATCTGATTGGATTCCAATCTCCAGAGAAATGTAAGTGATAAATTCATGCAGAATGCACAAGACTTTTCACACAGCTCTAAAAATTTTAATACCAATCAGAACAATGTGTTTCTCAACGTATGGGGATACAAAAAGAAGGTGTCAAAACAAATTAGACACACAATATGAAATGCGACTGCAAATAATTTGCATACTCACTTGCAAATAATTTGCGATTGAATGAAAAAAAATGCAAACATATCCCAATTACATAATCCAATAGAGACCTAGACTTCAACAGTTTGTGGGGAAAAAAGATCATTGATTCATTGCATTATTATTATTAAATTATCTATGTTTGTATAGATGAAAAATAATGAAATCAATAATAATTCATTCCGTTTTTTTTTTTAAAATTTCACTTCAGTAAATGTTTGTAATGGGTCTAAATCTAATATAAAGATTTATAATCTTTATATGCCGCCCGCAGGATTATAATGCTTTCTGAAGTGGCCTGCAAGGTCATTTGGGTAGGCCATCCCTGTTATAAGTCAAGATCGGACAGCGAGAATGACACTTGAGAGTACAGCTTTGTATTCATGACCTTTTTTGAACTCGGAATCTTGAGTCTTTAGTCCTTCACTAACTTGATGTCATATAAATGGTGTCACAGACTGTAGAAGTCAAACCTCCAGGACAGCCAATTGGAATCACTGTTCACTGTACCCAGCATCCAATCAGAGAGCAGTCACTAAGCTCTCAGCCAAGTCAAAATCTTTTCTAAATTCACCATCCAGACGAAGCACCGAAGCCACGCCTTCGGATTTCATCGACCATCCAATCACCGTCATGCCACCTAGCAGAAAGCAAAACACCACTCTCGCCATGTCCCTCATCGAAGACTTGTCCTGATATGGAATTGAGGACTGTTCTTACAGTCCAGACGCCCAAAAAAGCAACGCCTATTCAGAAGTCAAACTGGAACCCCACCAATCGAGAAGAATGCAGAAGCTCTCCTTATCTTTAGTTTTGAACAAAAGTAGAAGGAGAGAGGGTTTTAGTGTTGTTGTTTTTAAAACGGTTGGGAACGAACAGAAGCTATCCCTAAACGTGAAAAAGGGGAACATTCTAAAAGTGATGTCATTTTCTTTCATCATGACAGCTGTCAGAACATAATCATCAGAAAGTTGAATAAAGTAAGCGAAAATTTGGATGAATAGTAGCATGGAAAAAAAATATGTTTATTTCAAAATCGAGAAAATAATGGAAATTAAAAAAAAAGTCATACAATTCATCTTTTATGAAGGAACTATTTACCTTTTATCATTACGACACAAGTACTTGGCCATTCCTTTGGACACGCCTAATCCCCCCTCCCAGAAGAGGGCGCTTTCATCGTTTCGATTTCTGTCTAAGGGCCTCTTTAAGTCTCCTCGTACTGTAGGTTTAGTTACAAAGTATAGTGTGGCCGCGGTAGACTAGTGGTCAAGGTATCTCGGATCGTGGAAGGCGTGTCATGAATTCGAGCCCAGTACCACTAAAGACACGCCGTGTAGGGGGGCGATGCACGTTAAATCTGTCGAGAGCTCAAACGTCCTCATGTTGGTGTGGTGCCAGCTCAGGTGTCATCCTTGTCACTTGGCCATGGTTCAAAATTACGAGGTCCGTCGCCAAAAGCCCTCGAGTAGCTGAACAGTGCGACGTTAATATTCACAGCACTCAAAGTATAGTATTATTGAATTCAATACATTGTTATTGTATGGAGGGGGGCGATGAAAATTACGACTGAATACTGGGTCACAAATATTTAAAGTTTGAGAAGCACTGGTGTACTATATTTATAAACATTCCTAGTCCAATGGATTACTATGCCAACACATTACTTACGTCAGGGGTGTCCAACCAACACCTCCTAGATACAAGGCCTGGCTACTGAAATGAGAGAGGCTTGTGACGTCACATATAGTATGTATAGAAATCCCGCCTGATTTGAAGTTCACTTTACTCGCCTACGCCATTTTGATTGTTGCTCCTGTACAGTTCGCAGCTTTCTACATTTTTATTGCAGATTTTCAATTTATTTGTGACGATTTTGGATAAAACCATAAAAAAATGAGTTGAACCAAATTGCAATAGCAATTATAAAGATACTGGGACACGACCAATGTTTGGATTCCCAAAGGAGAACTTTCTTCGAAATAAATGGATACAAGCCATTTCAAGAAAAGATTTTGCTCCATCAAAGTATTCGAAAGTAAGTTTTTAATTTTATTCTATTTATGGAAATTGTAATAATATCTTTATTTTAAAAGTCTACAAATAACTGTAATAGGTTGTTCGATAAGACCTTTGAAAATGTACTCATTTCTTTTTCTTCATGTGAGTTTCTTAAACATTGGCAATTCATTTTTATTTATCTATAATGATAAAGGTGTTTTGTTTATGAAATAAATATTTTGTAGCCCTAATAAAATTTATGTTTTTAAAAATGAGCCCAAACAAGCATTGTTAATAAGACAAAAACTGTCTAGTGTTTTTGCTATTGCTGCTTTATTTTTGTGTCATTTACCAAATACCTTTTCGTAGAATCAACAAAAGTACCTTAAGTATTAATAGTTTGTTAGCAAAGAAAACCCATTATGATATATAGCTCGTAGTCAATGTAAATATGGACATAAGCAACCATTTATTGTATATTTTGTATATTAATATGATGTGAGGTATAAAATGCAAAACACATTCACAACAACAACAACAAGAAAACTAGCTGATTTTTGAACTATTAGGATGACTTTAAAAGTAAGAAAAAATAAAGCTGTAAAAGTAAGCTGAAAACAAATAAACATGACTCAGCGTTACCTCACAACTAGTTAACTTCATTTAAAAAAAATCAAATTATCAGAGAAATTTTTGTTAATTCTAACAAATATTTTTTGTTGATGCAAAACAATATATATATATATATATATATATATATATATATATATATATATATATATATATATATATAATTTTATAGGTTTGTGAATTACACTTTTCGGATGATGCAATATGAAGATACACCAAAGCTTACAATGAAAAGACTGGAGAGAAGATATGTGTGCCCTTAAAGAGTTTTAGACTACAAAATTTTGCTGTGCCAACTATTTTTACAGATTTCCCCACATATCTTTCTAACTCTAGAAATCCTGCTCGTGAATGTCCTGAGCAGAGACTGCAAAGATTAGAAAATGAACGCTTACAACGCTCAATCCAAGCAAGCATTATTTCCTAGGAAGAATTCGAAAAAAAGAAATCATTTACATCATTTCCAGAATTAGTTGAGTGTTTAAATGCAGAGGAGCTTCAAGACATATGGACTGTCATTTTTAAAAAGGATCTAGTAATAATTATGATGCTATACACAATAATATCTCCTGGTATTAAAGCATCAGTGATTATAAATAAAGACACATTTAACAATTCACATAGGTCAAACAAAGATAGATCAACTTGGTAAGTACAAAATTTCCTGTAAAAGTTAATAATACTATTGTTGTAAATGAAATATTACACGGACTGGCTCTCAGAATAGAAATGAAAAGCTCCCATGATTTTCCTACAGCATTTGGTTTTATTGTTAATCTTTTAGAAAGTATGCTTTCAGATTTAGATGATGATAAAAAAAATTGCACTCCATTTCTTAATTGACCAACTCAAGTTTTCAACTAGTAACAAGCTTTCTTTTATATATTCCTCTGAAATGATGGGGGGTGGGTTTGTATATTACAATCCATATCACCTCATGCCTATAATTTTTTAAGAAATTCAAGATATCTCAATATTCCCCGTCTCAGAACTTTGCACAAAATTTGTACATCTTTAAAAACTAACCCTCAAACAGAACAATCAAATGAAAACTTTCTAGCATACATGAAAAAAAATCTAAATCCTAAATCTATCCTAAAATTTGTTGATAAAACTGTCATACTGATGCATGACGAAATCCATTTAAAGCCATATTTAGATTTTAAAGGGGGTTATATTCTAGGGATGGCACATAACAGTGAACAAGCTGCTACTTCAGCATATGTGTTAATGTGTGTGATTCAAAGTCTTCTTTCTCCTCTTAAAGCAGTAGTACATATAATGCCAGTGAAAAAAATCGATGGAGAAAAATTGTTTGCTGTTGTTAAAATAACTGTCGTATAGCTTGTGATGGTATAGGATTCAAAGTTATAGGTGTAGTTTCTGACAGTAATTCTATAAATCGAAAAGCAATATGTCAAACTTTTCTGTTCCTCCCAAATTGAGCATTGTATATCCACATCCTTCTGATTCTTCCAATCCTTTATTTTTTCTTATTGATTCAAAGCACATTTTTAGATGCATTCGTAACAGTTGGATTAATCAAGAAAATGCAGGTCAATGTTTTTATTTTCCAGATTTTGAAGATCATAATAAGTTTCCATTATTAGAAGCAAATTTCTCTACACTTAAACAACTATATGACATAGAAAGTAATAATTTAGTAAAGTTTGCTTATGGTTTAACTTTGAAGGCTTTATGTCCTACAAATCTTGAAAAACAAAATGTGAAACTTGTGCTTAAGATATTTAATAATTGTTATTCAGGGGCTTCAACTATTAGGAGAGCAATATAAACTAATTAGTTATGAAACATCAATTTTTATTTCTTTAATTTGTACATGGTGGAAAATAGTTAATGTTAAAACACCTTTAAAGGGACAACATTTGCTTGATCCTTATTAGCAATCGATTACTTTATCTCCAGACAACCAAACATGTGAATTCTTGCATAAAATTTTGTCATGGTTAGACTCGTGGAAGGGAAAAAATTGTACTACTGGCACCCTCACTAAAGAAACACATGTTGCTTTTATTCATACCACATACGCTTTACTTGAAATGTCAAAATATTGTGTATTAACGAATTAAAATTTCAATATTTTCTTCCCTGAAAATTTAAATAGATGCATTAGAAAGTCGTTTTGGGAAATATAGAACACTTTCAGGTTCTCAATATTTAATATCAATTCGACAGCTTTATGAAGTAGAAGCTCAACTAAGAATGCGAAATTTTTTACTTCTAACTTTGGTTTCAAACACATATGGCCTGCTTAATTTAAAAGACATTCATTTGAAAGATTCGTGTAATGAAAATCCTTTAGAGTCATCAGTATTGCATAATTTTAATATTACACTATCCGAAAAAGATTTTTGTGATGCTCAGCCGTATCTACCTGTTTTAACATATTTAGCCGGTGTTTGTGCTAGAGCAGCACTTAAAAAATTAAAATGCGACTTTTGTTCCAAATCATTTGTTCTTAATAAATCTTTTGAACTAAATTCTAACTATGATTTAATATGTAACTTAGACAGAGGAAGTTTATTGTGCCCTTCTCCAGATGTTGTCACAGCAGTGCTCTACAACTATAAAATAGTTCAGAAACTTCTTTCTAATGATTATGAAAATATGTTCCTTAAACAAAATAACAACGTCAGATTGCCTCAGAAATATCGATTAGCTTGATAAATTCGAGTGAATTAATGCATGTACTATGCATGGTACCAATAAAGTTTTATAACATATTTAATTCACATTTGCAACAATGTATAACTGCTTTTGGAAGAAAAAGTACCAAAGATTTAAAGAAAGAAAAGTAACTGTGACAACAGTAAATAAATTGTATAATCTATTTTTATGTATGCATTTATTTTTCCTGTATATATCTATAATTATATAGTATAGATTTTTGTCTAAAAATATATTTGAAATTTATTCAATAATTCTTAATGCTGTGATTGTATTTGATACCAATAAAGCTACTGTTTTTAAATTTGTTTGTCTTTTTTTTTTTTTTTTTTTGCTTTGAAAAAATACCTACTTTATTAGCTAAATGAATTACATTTTCTCTCTACATATACATTTATTTTAGGTATATATATATATATATATATATATATATATATATATATATATATATATATATATATATATGCTTTAATATATGTACAATTTATCTGAAATATATATTTTTAACTTATTTTATGATAACCTGTTATATTGTTATTAAGTGGGAACTTTATTTTTTGGTAATTTTTATTGCTGTTATTGAAGAGAGTGAAGAATTTTTGCTTATTACACTGTGCATGATACCAATAGTTTTAAAACATTTAATCTACATTTTTAACAATGCATAATTGAATAACTATTGTTGGAGGGAAAATATAGAAACATTTTAAGCAATGAAAAGTAACTGACAAATAGCTAAATAAACTGTGTAATCTGTTTCTGTGTACATATTTAATTTCATGTATGTATCTGTAATCATATATGTATGGATTTAATAAAAAATATTTTATCAACTTATTTTATGGTAATTTTTCATGCTGTTATGCAGAAAGCAAACTTTTGTTTATTAATTTGATACCAATAAAGTTTTAAAACATATTTAACTACTTTTGAGAGAAAAAGTACTAAAAGTTTAAGAAAAGAAAAGTGACAGACAAACAGCTAAATAAACTGTGTAATCTATTTTTAAGTATATATTTATTTTCATGTATATATCTATAATTATACAGGTGTAGATTTATCTACAAATATATTTGAAATTTATTTAATACTACTTGACTTGCGATACCAATAAAGTTACTGCTTTTAAATTTGTATGTCGTTTTTTGTTTTGAAAACTATTTCTAATTTTATTTTCCTCTTTGTAACTATTCTGAAAAAAAATAAGAAGATAAATTTTAAAATTAAGAAATAATCATAGTTATGTAAAAAAAGAAATATACGAATACCAAAGGCTCTTATAATTTGCTACAATGTAATAAATGCGTTTATGTTCAATGCAATGCGTTCGTAGTAATGGATAATCATATGCTTGCAATTATTATTTAAATAGGAAAACTAATATTTACTCATGTTTTAAGTAGATGAAATACAATTTAATATATATATATATATATATATATATATATATATATATATATATATATATATATATATATATATATATATATATATATATATGATTAATTTACTAATTTCTTTTAACCTCCTGTAAAAAAAAGAGTATAATTAGTTTAATAACCAAAAGCATTCAAAAAAATGCATCAGAGAAGCTCCGTAGGCGATGGACGATTTCTCCCTACTAGTAGTGACGTCACAAATCAGTGGCCAGGCCTTGTATCTAGGAGGTGTTGGTCCAATACGCGGCCCGCATGTGACCCCTGCCAGTACGTAAGTTGCGGCTCACCGACTCTTTAAAAAAATTTTTAAATATCAGATTTTTAAAGTTTTCTCATTTTGAAATTTGAGGGGAAATTTATATATACAGTCGACCCTCGATAATTCGAACTTTCGATAATACGAACCTCTCGCTAATTCGAAGTATATGCTCAGCCCCTAGAAAAACTCTTGATATTTCGAACTAAAACCATACGTTTTGGTACTCTCAATATTTCGAAGTAAAATTTGTGGTTGGCCAGACTACAACACGCGATAATTCGAAGTTATTCTATAAAACTCTCGATAATTCGAACCTTCAATATTATGAAGTTAGATTCACTTCCTGTACCTAATTATCCCACGAGCGGTTTTTTTACTGAACTTATTTTCAGTCCAAATTGTGCATGTTGATAGAATAACTCATTTGTTTATTATATTTCTGGTATTTGGTAAGCAAAATTTTGATTTATTCCTAAGCCACCTGTTTTTTTTTTCTTTTTCCGTTGATACCCAAGCTTTAAATGGATAAAGAAAAAACTGCTTTCATTTTTATTCACTGTGCATTCATGAGTGATGCTTCCTTTTACAAGTATTGTACAAAAATTTTGATTTGCGTTGAGTATTTATTACTTATAATGAGTCACATTTAAAAAGATGTTTTTTTTTAAATAAAGCACTCAAACTACATCCAAAATAATTCAGCAAAATCGTTTTATGGCAGAGAATTGAAAGCGAGAAATAAAACCTTTATATTAAAATGTATGAGGCAAAGACAGGAGAGACAGGGATTTAACTTTATTCTATTATTTTTTTTTAAAAAAAAAGAGCGGTAATGAGCCACTAAGAATTGCTCCACGTGCCATAGTTGTCGACCCCTGCTATTAAGTATACCCCGTAGCTGAGTGTGAACTGCGAATACGCCTTGTGTTCATTTTAGATTCCAAATTTTAAATTAAAAATATTATTGTACTAAAGTTGGGTTGATTGCGTTTCCTACCTGTTAATTTCGATAAACCTTAGGCCACTACTTTACACCTTACCTCAGCGTCGACTTATCACGCAAAATGAACGACATGACTTCTTTTAAAAAGTACAAGTGCTTAACAATTTCTGAAAAGCAAAAGGTGATAGAATCAGTTGAAGAAGGTGAGAGGAAGGTAGATGTAGCCAAAACATTTGAAATCCCACTGAGCTCGCTCTCCACTATTCTGAAGAATAAAGAGAAAATCTTTTCATCGTCGAGTAGAGAGTGAGAAAACGTGTTAGTAAAGGTAATTTTCCACGTCTTGAACAGTGTTTAGTTTCATGGATGAGACAGTGTCGAGGACAGAATATTCCGATGGGTGGCTCTTTGTTGAAGGAAAAGGCTAAAGCATTCACCAAAGAATTAGGAATCGAGTTTTCGGCTAGCGAGGGATGGCTTACAAATTTTAAGAAAATGAATGGGATAGTCTTTAAAAAAATGTGCGGGGAAAGCTCAAGTGTCGACATTAACGTTTGTTCTAAGTAGCAGAACTCGCTTTCGGATCTAATAAAGGAGTACGAACCACGTAACATTTTCAACACGGAGGAATTCGGACACTTTTTCAAGTGTTTGCCAGAAAAAACATTTACATTCAAAAAAGAAAAATGCCATGGAGGAAAACAAAGCAAGGATAGGTTAACTATTTTACTGGCTGTAAACATGGACGGCTCAGAAAAGATTACTCCTCTCGTCAAAGGAAAATCTGCAAAACCTCGGTGTTTCAAGGGCATAAACTGGTTCCCTACCAAATACCGCTCAAACAATAAGGCATGGATGACCACCGAACTCTTGAATGAATGGTTGGTCTCACTGAACTCGGATATGAAAAGAGAGAAACGACGTGTTCTCTTATTTTTAGACAACTGTACTGTGCACAATAACGCACCACCTTTATCAAATGTGAAACTTCAATTTTTCCCTCCAAACTTCAGCCACTCTCGATCAGGGCATCATACATAATTTTAAAACTTTTTATCGGCGTAAAGTCGTTAAAAGCGTTTCGGATAACCTCGAAAATCAGCAGAATGTAACTACTATTTCTATTTTAACAGTTTTGATCATGATTGACAAGGCTTGGAGAGCTGTTACTCCTTTGACAGTTCACAGCTGTTTTCAAAAGTCAGGCTTCCCCTCGCCGAATCTGGTTGATGTGGACGATACACTTACTGAATTTAATTCTGAACCATCCCCTTGGGAAGCTGTTCCAGAACAAGATTTGACGTTTGACGACTACGTGTTGGTTGACACGGACATTGCTGTATGGGGAGCTCTATCTGACGCTGAAATTGTGGCTTTGGACCACAACAATACAAAATGTGATGAAGACGAATCGGAAGAGTTGACTCCGGTAACTCTGTCAGAAGCTAAAGTGTCATTAAACAAACTACGCAACTTTTTCCTTCAAAATCATGTTGATGCAGACATTTTACAGGCTTCCTTTGTTCAAGAAAAATCTATTGACAAAGTTAGATTGAATGCCTTAAAACAAAAAAAAGAGAACAGAAATTTTCGACAAAAGGTATTAATTATATAAAGTATGTATATTATTTTAATAGTTGTTTTCAAGACATAAGTGTACTTTAAATATAGGACTTTTAACTTCTGTTTTATTTTAATACTGTAAAAAAATGTACTTTAAAAAAGATTATGTGCAATTGTTGCTTTATTACATAGTTTTAAATTTAAATGTGTAAGAAAAAAAATTCTCTTCGTGCATTTTGAGAGTTTTTCCTACCCTCTTGATAATTCGAACTCTTGATAATTCGAAATTTTTCATTGGTCCCTCCAACTTCGAATTATTGAGAGTCGACTGTATATATAAATTTGAGGGGAAATTTATTTATATATATATACAGAAATGTCCCTTAAATTAAAATAGATTTATATTTTATCAAAGAGTTACATTTGATTTTTCTATAATAAATTACCTTTTTTAAATAAATTCTGATTTGCATTATGCATATTGGTAGAATCCCTCTCAGTATAAAGGGCGCTGCTTGTAAAAACATGCTTTGTTTACACCAGAGATCTTGTGTACGTGACCGAGTGCAGACGCACTCCATATTCCATTAAACTCATTATTTAATCTTACACTTGTCTTCGATGATTTATTGAATTTAATTGAGTCTAATGATTGTGATGATATGAGCGTTGATTGATATAAAAGCATTCTACCACTGATTAACTGAACCACCGATGATAGTAACATTGGTGCATCGACCAAAAAGTAGAAATATCATCGTCTCTCTCTCGACAGTGAATTCAGGTAAGTGGAATTTTTATTGAAACTGAATTATACCTGAATAGAAGATTAAAATGTCAGAAGATCTCTCAAAATTTAAAAAGAAGCGTACTGCGGTACGTTCTTCATTGACAAAATTGATAAATAAAATTGAAGGAAAGATCAACAATGAAAATGAACCTGTTGATCAATTTGAAGCTTTTATAGAGCAATTAAATGATAAAGAAAGTAACTTAAGTTTATTAAATACACTAATTGAAGATCGTTTGTCTGTTGACACTATTACTGAAGATATGGAAGCTTCGGAAGAAATTAAAGAGAAGATTATATTTTGGAAAACGAAGCTTTCTTCTAAAATTAGGAGAATAAATTCTGACTCTATCCAGGTTGATACAGTTTCTCGAAATATCCAAGTTATTGATTCCAATAGTTTTGAACGTATGAACATAAATTTACCTAAATTGCATATAAATAAGTATTCTGGAAATTATTCTGAATGGTTAGATTTTTATAATTTATTTCAAAGCTCTATTCATAATAACAATAGACTAAGCAAAGTTGATAAATTTAATTATTTAAAATCATATTGTGTGGTAATGCGCTTGCTTGCATTAATGGATTTCCAATTTCTGATGATAATTATGATAGAGCTCTTGATTTATTAAAAGATAGATTTGGAAATAAAAACATGTTATTTAACGCTCATTTGAGCAATTTATTAAATTTAACACCTGTTAGAAACCCTACTGATATTGTGGGCTTAAGAAATTTGTACGATAGAGCAGAAAGGCAAATAAGGAGTCTTGAAAGTTTAGGAGTTAAAGGAGAATCCTACTCAAACTTATTAACACCCATCCTGTTGAAACAGATACCCTCGGAACTCGTTTTGGAATTCAATCGTTCTTGAAAGGACGAAGGGTTTGACCTGAGCGCTCTTTTACAGTTCCTACACTTGGAAATCCGTAGTAGGGAACGAACTTCTCAAATAAAGTCATAAACTATGTCATTATTCCCCTCCACCGCAAGACAGAACAAAAAATAAAGGCTCCTATTTCCCCGGACAACGCATGAAGCCACCCCCGAATAGAGTACATTTCCGAGCACATTCATTTCCCACCCTTTTGGAGAAAGTAGAACTTAGAAGCCGAAAATGTTTATACTGCAACAAAGGTCATGAAATCGACGCTTGCCGTTCCTTTAGTGCTAACGAAAAGCGAGAAATTTTAAGAAAAAAAGGGTGTTGTTATTTGTGTTTGTCGCCCGGTCATAGAGCAATGGAATGTGTAAAAAGGGAGTCGAGTCCTATTTGTAATGGGTCCCACCATTTCTCAATATATTTTCGAAATCGACATGATGACGATTTGTCTCCGAAAAGGGACACTGATAATATAGTTTCAGCAGTAATTAAAACAGATTCTGAGGACATTTTAACAATGAGTGTTATTGTTAATGAATCAATATTTCTAAACAGCTTAGTGAATTTTGGGATTTAGAGAATTTAGGAATAGAAGCAGAGGTGTCTGATGAGGAAAATATTGATAATGATATAATGTCTGAATTTGAAGCGGGAATTTCATACCAAAATAAGCGGTATAAAGTTAAATTCCCTTGGAAACCTAACATGAAAACATTAGAAAATAATGAAGAAATTGCTAGGAAAAGATTTCTAAAGTTAAGATCACGTTTTAAAAATGACAGTTTCTTATTTGAGGATTACAAATTAGTTGTAAATAATTATCTTTCTGAGAAAATCATAGAACGCGTTCCATTTGAAGAAGAAAATCTAAAGCATAATATTTTTATCTACCACATAGAGCAGTAATACGTACTGATAAAACTACAAGCAAATTGCGAATCGTATTTGATGCGTCATCACACGCGAAAGCACAAATATCTTTGAACGATTGTTTACACACAGGGCTAAATTTTATACCTAACCTATTTTTCTATTAATCAAATTTAGAGTGAATCCAATTGCGTTTGTAGCTGACATAAAAATGGCATTTTTGGTGATTGAGATAGACGAAAGTGAAAGGGATTTTACAAGATTTTTCTGGGATGAAAATCCAGGAATTGATTTAGAAAACAAACGGTTTGATATTTTCCGAATGACTAGGGTTTTATTTGGAGTAAAATCAAGTCCATTTCTTCTTGCAGCTACGATAAAAAATCATCTTAAAAAATATGTGGATATTTTTCCTGATACTTTTAACCATCTTAACCAGTCATTGTATGTTGATGATTTTCTGTGTGGAAATGCCAGTGTCCAAGCAGCCTTGACGACCTGCATAGAAAGTAAACAAATTTTGGAAGATGCAAGTATGGATCTTCGGAAATGGAGAACCAACTCTTCCGAGCTAAATCAAAGGTTAAAAAATTTAAATTTTGAAGTAGATGAACATAAAGAGTCATTGAACACGTTGATAGCTTCAAAGGTCTTAGGAGTTGGTTGGAATGAAAAATCTGATACATTCTATTTCGATTCCAGTGATTTAGGAACATTTCTTTCTAAAAGAATTAATACAAAAAGATATTTGTTACAAGCCGCAGGTCGATTATTTGACCCAGTAGGTTTCATAGGTCCTTATACGATCCGAATAAAATGTTTAATTCAAGAAATTTGGTGTTTAGGATTGGATTGGGATGACAAATTGCCCAAACAACTAGAAGTTTCATGGAATAAATGGTGTAAAGAGATTCATTATTTAAGTGAAATAAAAATTCCTCGATATTACTTTCAAAACTTTTTGCCTTCAAATGCAACCACCATTCAGTTGCATTGCTTTTCAGATTTTTCCAAAAGGGCATATGGAACTGTCGCTTATGTACGCATAGAACTGAAAGATGGAAATATTAATTCTAGTTTTGTAGCATCAAAAGGTCGGGTAGCTCCATTAAAAACTCTTTCGATCCCTAGACTGGAGCTTATGGGCGCACTTTTATCTGCAAGGTTGTACACTTCTCAGGTATGCTCTCTCCTCTGCTCGGCACCTAAGTGACAAAATTGCAACTGCACTCATACTGCCTGTGAGTCGTTTTTATTGGACTGATTCGTCTATAACATGTTACTGGATCAAGGGAGATTTTAATAAATATAAAGTGTTTGTAAAGAATAGAATTAAAGAAATACAAAAACTAAGTGATCCCAAGGAATGGCGCTACTGTAAAGGAAAGGATAATCCCGCTGATTTAATAAGTCGGGGTTTGCCTTTAAATGATCTTAAAAATAACAAAATATGGTGGCATGGTCCCAAGTGGTTGACAATGAAACAAACAGAATGGCCATTATTTTCAGAACCTATAATTGAAACCGAAATAAACAACGATAAATTAGAATTGAAGAAATCAATTAATGTAAATACAGCGGTTGAAAAGAGGCAAATTGAAAATAATTTAATCTCTAGATATTCCTCTTTTAGTAAATTAATTAGAATAAACGCTGTATGTTTAAGATTTATTTATAACTGTAAAGTGAACCCAGAGTATTAAGGAAAATAGACTGTATAAGTGCTTCTGAATTTGATCATGTTACGAAAGTTTTAGTAAAACAAGTACAATTAAATGAATTTTTAACTGAAATAAAGTGTCTCAAAAACGGACAACCGATTCCAAAGGGCAGCAAAATATCATCTTTAAACGTTTTTTTGGACGAAGATGAAATACTGAGAGTGGGAGGTAGATTGAAACATTCGACTCTATCTGAATTCCAAAAACATCAAATGATGTTGCCAAAGGCTCATCATTTAACTGATTTAATAATTGAATACTATCACAAGAAATCATTACATTCTGGCTTGCAAACCACATTATATTTAATAAGACAGTTTTATTGGATCCCATCGGTTCAGAACCGTGTAAGAAGAAGATTAAATAAATGTATTACGTGTTTTCGCACGAAAACCCAGACAATAAATCAGATGATGGGAGATTTACCACGAGACAGAATTGTGCCTTCTAGACCCTTCGAAAAAGTTGGATTGGGTTACGCTGGTCCTATAATCACGAAACTAAATTTAAAAAGATCAAGAGTGACTTTAAAATCGTATATTGCCATTTTCATCTGTTTCAGTACAAAAGCCACTCATTTAGAAGTTATTTCCGACTTGATCACAGAAGCCTTCCTAGCATGTCTCCGACGATTTATAGCAAGGAGATCCAAGCCATCCGTCATTTGGAGTGACAATGCAACGAACTTCAAGGGAGCAAGAAACATTCTTAATGAATGGAACGAAATTTGCAAGTCCAACAGAATTCAGCTATTCAGCGCGGCAGAGGGAATCGAATGGAACTTCATTCCACCCGCTTCTCCCCATTTCGGTGGATTGTGGGAAGCAAACATTGTCCATGAAACGCATTTTATTGAGGGTAGCGAAATCAGCTATCATGAACTTCGAAGAGTTAACTACGTTGATGGCACAAATCGAAGCAGTTCTGAATTCACGTCCCTTGTCTCCACTTTCTTCGGACCCCAATGATCTTAACCCTTTGACCCCGGGGCATTTCTTGACGAACTGTGCAATTTCATCCTTTCCTGAACCTTATACTGCTTCGGATTCTTTGTCCTATCATTCCAGGTGGAAACTCATTCAATCCCTGAGACAAATTTTGGAACCGTTGGAGCAGCGAATATCTGACCCATCTTCAGACCCGTGCTAAGTGGAGTGTACAGAACCCTAACTTGATGGAGAATCAGCTAGTTCTTTTAAAGGATCCCAACACCAAGCCCTTGGACTGGCCTATGGGGCGTATTCTTGAAGTATTTCCTGGTAGTGATGGTCTTGTAAGAGTAGTTAATGTGAAAACCTCAACAGGTATTTTAAAACGAGCCATCACAAAGGTAGTGCCTTTACCTATTCCAGTTGATCCTGCAACTGTAGAAAAGAACATTTGAACATTTTACAATTTCTTGAACTTTAACCTTTACATTATTCTATTTGCATAATTGCTAATTTGATTTTTCAGTATTATTGATAACTCATGTGATTTAAGAATTTCTAATTTTATTTCAGAATTATTGATAATGCATGTGATTTAAGAATTGCTAATTTTATTTCAGAATTATTAATGATGCATGTGATTTGAGAATTGAATTTATAGGATTTTATTTTTATTATTTCACATTGCATGAATTTTATTTGTATTATTTCATTTTGCATGAATTTTACTTGAATTCCCTTAGAATTTTAATTATCTTAATGTAAACTCCGCAGTAATGGTAGAACCCCTCTCAGTATAGAGGGCGCTGCTTGTAAAAACATGCTTTGTTTACACCAGAGATCTTGTGTACGTGACCGAGTGCAGACGCACTCCATATTCCATTAAACTTATTATTTAATCTTACACTTGTCTTCGATGATTTATTGAATTTAATTGAGTCTAATGATTGTGATGATATGAGCGTTGATTGATATAAAAGCATTCTACCACTGATTAACTGAACCACCGATGATAGTATATATATAACACATATCTTTTACTATGGATGGTACATGATTTTCTGAGGGTACGACTTTCATTCCTCCTCCTTTTCTGTTTGGAGTGCCCAAAAAGCAAGAGGCAATCAGATGTTTTTAAAGTTTAAAAAAATATTCAGAACGGTTAAGATATACTTAATCGTTTGCGAATGGCAGCACTATCAAATTTCAACAATGAATAACGAAAGATCAATTAGGAAGGAACACCGTAGTTTTCAAGAAAATGGCAACAGTAATATTTTAAACATTATTTGAGCATTACATTGTTATATTATTTAAATATTATTACATTATCTATGTCTGTATACATGAAAAATAATGAAAACAATAATAATAATTCATTCTGTTTTAAATTTTCACTCCAATAAATGTATTTTTTTTTCTAAATCTGCTATAAAGGTACATATTTTTATGTGCGGCCCGCGCGAGATATTTTTCCGAAATGGCCCGCAAGGTCATTTGGGTTCGCCACCCCTGACTTACGTTATCGTTCTATGAATTGCAATTCACAACTGTTTTGAAGTAAAATGTATTGTAACTTTTAGGAATTATTACTGTATTTCACAACAAGATGCATTTAAAGTATTTTAGTGCAGTTTAAACGAAGAACAAAATCTAAATTGTGACTCGTATAAGCTCATACTCATTAAAATATTTGGGATAATTGGAATTTTGCTTATGGGGATTTCAGGAAGTTGAAAATATTCTCCAGATTCTGGAAGCTTCTTTCAGTTCAAAATAGAGGACAAACCTACTTAATATATTCTGCTAATCATGATTTTATTCTGCATTATCACAAAACTTTTTAAAGACTGTACTTTAAAGTCGCTTTACTTTAAATGTGCTTAAAATAATGCTCTAACATCATGTACATTGAAAATAATTGTATTTACAAATATTTTTGCATTTCTTTTTTAGCTCTTTTCTGGAAATGATTCAAATACAGATGTCAGAACTACAATTCTGCACTACTTACTACTATATGAATAGTTTATATCAGTAATTCCCAAAGTGGTCTATATAGACCCGAGGATCTATGACAACCTGCAAAGGGTTCATTCCAATGAAAAAATAATTTGGGGGTCCATGACGTGTAAATAGGGGTCCATTATAGACACTAGCGCACATAGGAATTTTTCAAGGGTGGGATGGGGGTTCAGGGTCGAAAGTCCAGCATTCTTGTATCATGCTCCATTTGATCTTGTCGATTTTCGGGAACAAAAATCAGTATAACTAATTATTGAATAAATAATCAGCATTAATTAATAAAATCAATCTCTCTCATTAATAACAAATACTTTATAAAATTTTACGTACTTCATATTTAGAATTATAATCAACCGGAAAAAAATCAAGCGCTTTGGGGGGTGGGGGTCGGACTCTTCCCTTGTTTGCGCCATGGATCATACCTTTCTCCAACCCGGCTGAGGAAAGCCCGTCAAACTTTGTCAGCGAGGAAGCTGATGGTCAGTCTTTTGGGATGCCCAAGGAGTCTTGCTTATCGGATTAATGACACGTAGAACTACAATAAATTCTGAAGTTTACTGTCACTCGTTGAAGAAACTGAAAAGAGCCATCCAAAACAAACGTCGCGGCCTACTGAGTTCTGGGGTTGAGCTTCTGCACCATAACGCGCGATCTCCCACTGCAGCAAAAACACGAGAGGTTTTACGCAAATTCAAATGGGATGCGTTTCAACATCTTCCTTCTACCATCTGTTCACTGCAATGAAGAAGTGGGCTTGGGGATAGCATTTCGCTGACGATGAGGAAATTAAAGGTACTGTGACACATTGGTTTAAATCGCAGGTGGTCGCTTTTTTACATTAGGAATTGGTAAAACGGAACGACAAAAGCTTGAAAAAAGGGGTGGGGGAGTCTCGTACCTTTGATTATTTTTTCCCTCTGTGTGTGTGTGTGTCCTGGTTTTTTTTTTTTTTTTTTTTTTTTACGATTCGGGGTTACTTTCCGATTTGCAATCGAATGTATGACAGAATAACGATATTAAGTGACAAAATAGAAAGGGATTTTCCATTCTTTAAATGGGTGTTGGACTATTTTTTTTTTTTACTATTTATTCATTAGTTTTTATTGTTCTAATAAAATAGTGTATTGAAAAGAAATCACATTCTCAGAAATTACGCCATCCCAGATTCACATTCGAACTCATGACCTTTGGATTAATAGTTCAACACGCTATCCATTGCGCTACAGGGACACAACGAACGATTTTCCTTTCTATATATGCCGTTTGACCATTATTTTTGTTTATTATTATTTATTCCTTTTCTAATTTAATCAACGAATTCTTTTTGAAAAAACTGTATTATCATGTGTCATCTACTACAAGTTTAAAAAAATGTATTTGAACTTGAATGGATGAATAGATATTTTATTAACGAGAGATAGAAAATTTGAACAAGATATATATATATATCTTGTGTATGTATGTATATATATATAAATATATTTAGGGAGAGAGTGAACTAATAGTAGGAATTGAAAAAAGTATTTACTTAAAGAGGTAATCAATGAATTGGAGCATCCACAGTCTTCCATCATGGGCCAAACAGCATAAAAAATAACCTTTAAACCAGAAGCAAAAAGAAAAACTGAAAATAGCAAGAAAATATGATTCAAACCTCTTGAAACTTGGATTCATTCAAAAGCTTGGTAGAGAGCTGGATCCACAGCCATTATGTATTATCTGTTCTGAGAGTTTATGTACCTTCCAAACTCGAAAGACTCTTGAAAAATCAAAACACCTAGATCTTGGTAAGGAACCATTTGAATTGTTTCAAAGATTGCATGAAAATATAAGCAACCAAGTGCTTTAAAAAATATTGTTGTTTTAGATGTCTTTATTAAAGGCTTCCTATCTGATAAAAAATAAAAAGCAATATATGATTGGAGAATAATTACTCTAGCCTTGCATGTAGTTAGCCTGTGAAGAGGTTCTGGGTAAAAAAAGCTGCACAAAAACTGAAAGTAATTCTTTTGCCTGCAAACATTACATAGAACAGATGAAGATATTCACAATCAAGTTATAAAAACGGTATAACATTCACCAATTTATTCAATTAAATTTGATGAATTTGCAGACAAAAGTATCAAGGCCCTTTATTTTGTGAGGTTTGAATGTAAAGGAAAATTACAGGAAAAACTACATTGCTCACACAACTTGCTGGTTAGAACAATGAGCTTTAAGGTACTTAAAAAACACTTGATATTTATTTTCTAGAACACAGAACTGAATGGGAAAAAATTTATCGGGATATGTACAGATGGTGATGCAAAGATAACAAGATATAGCTTAGGAGTTGTCACGAAGTGAAAAATCCATACATTGTTGTCGCATTGCATAATACATCATAAGCACCTTGAGGTAAAAAATATTCTCGGAGCTACACCAAATATTATCAGATGTTACTAAAATCCTAAAAGAAATTTGACACACACAGCATAATTCTTCAATAATTGAAACAATGTGAAAAAATAAGTTACCAGCATATTCACCTTCATGCCGAGGACAAAATACTGAACTGACTGTTCCTTCTGCATGAAGAAATCAAATTTTTTCACAGCAAAATAATTGGGAATTTCAAGAATTTTTGTCCAACAATGAGCAGGTAGTCAAGCTTGCATACCTGACAAAAGAGTTTTCTATGTCAAACGAGCTAAACATATACTTCAAAGGAAAACATAAGGACGTGTTTACAGTATGATACAAAATAGATGATTTTCAAAAGAATAAAAAAACTCACTGTAGAAAAAGCTGTTGGCAGAAGGAGATCTACAAATGCTTCTAATTTTTAATGAATATATAGGAGAGAAGGATCTCAACCAGTATTCAACAGCGCAGTCACTGAGAGAATTTTTTTTTACTACCCAAAGGATAATCCTAGGCATGGAAACATGTGGATAATAGATCAATTTTCAGCAAACATTGAATAAAGCAAACTAAGCCTGAATAAAAAAGAAAGCCACAATGATCTTTCTTATGACAGTTTAAAAACTTAATTCTACTAATCTTTATCAAGACCTCATTTTGGGCTGTATATAAAAATATGCATCACTGAGTGAAAAAGCGATGAAAATTTCGATTCACATTTCAACAACATATTTGTGTAAAACCATTTTCATCTGTTAAAGCAATCAAAGTCAGTACCGTCTTTGCTTGAAAAAAATAATATGGTTTATCTTACAGTGATGCGATTGTTACCAAAAATCCAAATTGATTTCAAAGAAACATCACACTAAAAAATGCAATACTTTAGGAAATGAAATAAGTTTACTGAAAAATAATTACTTTCTGCAGTTTCAAATTCTACTGGATATTAAAAGATGAGTATTCTACACACAGATGGTCAAGGTTCTAGTAAGAATGATTCCTTCACGTCATACAACAACCATTTAGTCTTCTGATGGGTGTACTTTCTTTGATTTGTGAGGTACCATTTTTATTTCTATTTTAGGTTTAAATTTTGGTACAGTTACCAAATTCAATTTTCATTCTACTAACCATTTACCCTTTCAAATTCTTATTTACTTCTTGTAACCTTTCCCAATACTTGTCTTAATTTTTTTTCTGTACATATTGTGTTTAAATTCTGTTTTTGATTGAATAACTCAGTACTTTTGGAAACATTACAGTGTGCACTCTTTCAATTAAAATACTTCAAAAATTGCGTAAACAGTTTTCACAATAAAATAATATTACAAATTATAAACATGACTGTCTGTTTCTGACCATGCATGATCAAGATTGTATTTGAACATGTTAACAAGAACAGAGTTTTCCACTATTGCCTGCATATTATGGCATTTGGCTATGTCTTGATTTGAAGTTGGTCAATGTTAAGTACCAAATTTCTTAAAGTTTTACTTAGTAAAATGCTTTGTAAGTGTTAGTGCAAATTTCTGCATTTCACTTGCACATGACAGTGACTTTCTAGATGCTGCTCTGTAACATTCAGTGGAATTAAAAAAAAAACCATAACATACATACCTAGTTCCATTAAAGTCTATCTAGTACTTCTGGAGATAATCCAACAAAAGTGATACTTTAATTTTAAAAATTAGTGTATAAAGAGAACTAGAAAGTTCTATACCACCACCCAGTGCAGTTTAAAGCTCATTCCAGGCCCTGGGCACAGATCTATGGTCCCCTTTGGCACTGGAGGGGCTCTTGGATCCGGTCAACACCCGCCCAATGGATAAACCTGCACAACCATCTCCAAAAGTAATATCTGTATATAATTAGTAATTGGATAGAAAACTAAATTCATATAAAATACTAATCCGATTTTCTATATTTATATAAGAATTACTGGTATGCATCATGTTGCTTCAAATCAGGACAAAATTCATCAGCTTTCAAGAATGGGTTAATATATAATTTAGCATTTTATTTTTTAAATTAATTTTTAGAACTTTAACAGCTTGTAGTTTTGATGTTTAAGATTTCACTAAAGAAATAAAAGTGATGGCAGAAAAGAAATGATTTCAAACACATTTTAACAAACAAATTGGAATTTTAACAATATTTAAAACATAACTATGATACCGCCTAGGCTTTTAAAAAAGATAAATATATATGTAAAACATAAATTTGATTCTTTCTTAGGATTTATATATGAATTGGTGCTAATTTTCTATACAAGTGCCAAGTTGTTGTTTATGTTCAGCAAAGATGGGGGATAACATTATAATATGATTACCTTGATATTTTTATCATGCAGTAACAGAGTTGCCAGATCGTTTGATTTTTTGCGAATTTTGCTATTTTTTATCCTATTGCTACTTCACATGAAGATCCTGCTACTTTCAACCATATATAAAAGTATTAAAACAAGTTTCGAAAAAATTGCAAAAAAAAAAAACAATCAGTGACCTTAAGTCTCTAAAGAAAATATTAAGTTGCAGTATGTTTTACCACTCCGAAACACGGAGTGCTGTAATTTCTCCCCCCTCACCACCGCCAAGTATCAGAGCCTATCTATGCGAGACTCCTATTTTGTCATTTTTTCCACTGCAAGTGGTAGAAAAAAGAAATGATGGGATTCTTTAATCCTGATAGAAGCATGAAAATGAAACATGTAATATTCTTAAAAAATAGGCTTGGAGAGAATTTCTACATAAATATTAAACTGGAAAAGTAATTGTGAAAGGACAAATTCTTATAGAACTAAGTATATTGTATGATTATCATCAACAGCACTGCATTGAATTAAAGAATAAAAATCTATTTTTGTAATTAACTTACATTACATCACTGAACTTATAATTGCCTACAATGACAAAAGTAAGCACTAGTCATCTACAGAGATTGTGATAAAAATCTGATTAAATCCCTTTTGAAAGGTTTTTACCTAGATTCAGTGACTCGTACTATCTCTCATTACGGGTGGCCCAGGGATTATAGGGGGCTCAAAGCCTGACAGATTCCTAGTATATATTAGGGCTTGAAGTTTTAAAACTGACTTTGCAAGAGGCTCTAATATTCTCTGTTGCACCACTGCCTGAATTCCTCTTTCCAAGCAACTACTTCTCTTAATATCCCTTTACTTAAATTAATACAAGGATAGAATCAAATATTGTTGAATTACAGCTGCCAATTTTAGCAGAATTTGAGTGGATTAATTTTCTCTTTCAAAGTGATCATGTTGGTCATTGCAAATTACTGAATGCATTTTTGAATCCATTTTTAAGAGATTTAGCTATATTTACTTTAAAGCCTTACAACCTACCAATAAGTAATGCCACTGTAGAAAGGGCATTTTCCAGAGTGAGGTCAAAAAAGACAAAATTAAGGAATTGAATGTGCCTCAAACTCTGTTTGAGTCATTCTCAGAATCAAAATCACTTTGGAAGCATGAGGGACTTACTGCATTGATTTCATTCCATCGCTACAAATGCTTCAGTACAATTCAGAAATTTGTAAAAAAGACAAAGCAGATTACGATACTTAGCAGGAAGAATTTGAATGTATTTTAAATGAATTAAATAATTTAAGCATTTTAACGTAGTTTTACAAAATTAAAAAAATTATACTCATGAATTTCAAGAAAAAATCGATTTGCTACTTTTTTCCCCTCTTCATGTTACCTTGCTGCATAAGTTTCTGGCAACTCTGTGCATTAATGTGGTTGCCATGGGGCTAACGATTTTTAGAATTATATTTCATCTATTTTTTCCCCTGCAGTAACCTTATTAATTTCAGATGATTTTAATTCAATTTCTTAAAAATTTAACCCTTTTCATCATATTTGTTCCTCACACACACATCACTATTTCAGTCTTCTGTTGTATTTTGTGCTATCTTTGGATATGGATATTTCTAATATCATTGGTGAGTCCTAGGATATTTTTTTAAAGACTATGAGGGCAGTGCTTTTATAATATTGCTATAAATCAGGTATTTCTACTTCGTTTTACTTTGAAATATTCCTTGTTTGATGAAATTCATTAAAAGAACTCACAGTATTTGGAACATTGTAATTAGCGATTATTAATCGATATTCATTAATTTTAATATATATTTGTATATCTAATTTTTATTATACTATATTTACATAATTGGATTGGTTATTTTCAATCCATTTCTGTATTCTTTATTTGAAATATATTTTAAAACAACTCTTTAAAATTATTTTTCTGACGATTTGTTCTCGCTCGGATTCCATATCACTCAACAAGTGTTGTGTGTGTGCTTTATACATAATATTCCTATATCAAACTAGTTCCTACAATTCATCAAAATAAGCTCTAGTAAAAAGGTATTTATAACTTACTCTGTTTGGAGGGCAGGGGGAAAAGAGAAATCAATAAATATTACAGTTAAAATACATCACTATTAAAAAAATATTAACTTATATTTCCAAAACACTTGCAATACTCAAGTTATATAAGAAAAACTCACCATTTCGCAAATTGGATGATACTTTAACAACTTTTATATGGAGACAGAAAGAGTATGGGAAGGAAAAAGCTACCTGAGTGTGCATGCTGTTTGCAATTTGAATCGAGAATTATTATCTTGAGGTGATAAAATATAAATAGATGTTTTTACTTCACATTCAAGTTTTTTTTTAATATGATGCATAAAAGTTGAAAACAGACATTGAAAATACTTTAATATTGATAATTTCCTATCTTTTAGGGTGTACTGAAAAAAAAAATTACCTTTTCATTATTCTTGAATAGGAAATGCCACTTCTGAAACATGAATGAAATTATAAAAAAAACAACAAATTTACAATAAAAAGGAAAATGTCACAGACAGATTTTAATACATATAATCAATGAGATATGTACTGTTGCATTTAGCAAAGAAAATGAAAACATTTGATTAATGAATTACATCACAAAATTATTGAGTAAAAATCTCTCAATACTTTCCTTAATAAATTGTTCATTTTTAGCATATTTTTAATACAACAAGCAATTTCTTAAAGGAAGAAAAGTAGGACACAAATGATTCACATCACAATGATTAAACATAACCCGAGCTGAAAAATACTAAAGATAACAGTTTTACTATCCCCACAAAATGACATTCGCAAAATATTAACCCCACCCCCCTACCCCGCTGTCTAAAAAATGATTTGAACAAACAACTTGAGTATTTCACACAAGACAAAACATTTCTAACTTTTCACAATTAACAGCAATTTCTAAAGCCCCATTTAAAATTATAACATACAATACAGTTAATAGATATACATAAAGGTATATGAACAAATGCTGTTAAGTTATACAATAATCCATACACATTTTACATAAAAAGAAACATTAGCATATACTCACATGAAAAATAATGATTATGTTTTGAAGACAATAATACACAACAATAAAAGGGCTGGACAATGTATATGCCCAGCCACCATAACCTATTCTTTTTTTGTGTGTGCCAAAAATGCAAACTTCAACAGTAAACATGAAATTTGGATCAAAATGTGTATCAAAAAAGAAAATATTGGAGGCCAGGCACAATATTTGGCATGACAAGAAAAAAACAACAATTTAAACTGGTTCTAGAAATCAATCCAACTGTTTATGAGCTAAAGAAGCTTACAACTAATTAAATATAATTAGCAAAAAAATCAATATAGAAGTTTCAAAATTCAACATACACCATTAAAGCATTTAAAGACAATGCTTAACCAAGATAAGAAGTCAAATTTGGATATTTTACAGATGTTTAATTATTAGCACTAATAGAGATAATAAAATAGCCTAGGTTACTCAACATTCCTCCAATCATCCACAATCAATTAACACTTTTAATATAAGATTCAATATATGACACTGTTCCTCCCACATATATTATAAAGGATAGTGTATTCTTTTACTTTTACAAAGTCTGCCGCCACCCTCTCCAGCAAATAATGAACTCATGCATCGCTAAAAATAGTAGGAAAAAAAAGTAACTACAGTTGGAATAAAATTTAAAGATATTGACGCCTTTTAGTCAATGGTGTAGTTTATCCATGATGACTGCAGCCTGCTCCATCAGAATTGGAAAATTTCTGTTTATCTCCACTAAAACTCTGATCTTCAGCTCCCCTGGACAGGATTCTGGAAAAAGTATGGCATTGTGTTTTGTGAGTAAACCAATGCAATTTTTGGCATGCTTTGTCACAATATTGAACTGACTTGCAAGAAGAACATTTCTTCTTGGGAAACGCATCTCCACAAGTTACACACCTCAATGATCGATCCATTTCAAAATGGCCATCTACAGCTCCATTGATAATGGAAATTGCGCTTGGCTCAGCTCCCACTCGAACAGTTTCCAGGGTTCTAACAAGTTGCAGGTGCAAACCGTTCTCAAGATGACGATACTGTTTAATACCTCGACGAAGGAGTTTCTCAAGAGCAATAGGAAACCCTCTATGATCCCCCTTAATCAAGTTTTTAATGAATGGATCCAAACAGTTTTTAGTTAATATTCCTTCACTTTTGTTTCCTGAACTTTTTTCTTTCTTTACTTTACTTTCGTTTTCTGAACTATTTTCTTTCTCTGCTTTACGTTTAGCTATCAGAGATTTTAAAAAATCCTTACATTCCCCTAAGACAAAAGTGATATGAAAACATTTTAATGACATTAATTCGTTTTTATCATATTCGTAAAATTTATCTGACATAAGGTTTATTACTCTGATAACTTTTTCAAAATGCTCCAAAATACAGAGATTATTTTGCCAGAATAAAGCCAGTCGCACAGGATTAACGTTGGTCATAATGGACATCTTATGCATAACGGGAGCCAATCTCATTTCTAATACGGGATTCGTCGGAACTATTTCTAATCGGCAACAAAATAGGATTTCATTCATTTGAATGAAATTATCAATTACACTACTAATATAACTGTTGCCAACAGACATAGCCATCTCTGCTGCAGTCATGTTTTTTGAATTGACACTTGTTGTCGAGGCTCCGGATTGCAAGAGTAAATTGACAACATCTATATTACCAGACAAAGCAGCAAATGTTAGAGCACTATATTGTGCAAAATTTGTTGTTAAATTAATGTCTGCACCACAGTCTAGAAGCAATTTGCACATCTCATATGTGCCTGTATCAGCTGCATGTTGGAGTGGCGTCATACCATCATCATCAACACTATCAACCGGCACTTTTTTATCAGTTATTAAATGTTCGACCTGCTTGCAGTTATTTTCTTTGGTATAAGTAAAGAGTTCTTTTACAAAAGATAACTCACTGTTTGCAGTAGCCATAATGGATAAGTACTAGTAGTAGCAACAGGAGCCTATGAGTTTGACAATAGAATTGAACGAGCAATGGCTAACGACAGAACTAGTTCATTTCATTACAGTTGGTTTTATCTAAACCGCAAACCGGAACTTAGAAAAAAGGATCCACTCAGTACGGAACTATAGCAATAAATGTTTTGAGATGGCAATGTAGCAAATGGATTGATCTGTGCTTGGATAATTGACTACTTTCGAAATAATTACAATAAATCAAAAAAATGCAACAAATTGCTTAGTAATATTTGTTGAAAATAATGCCGAATATATCAATTTGTCTTGTTTCTAAAAACTATATTAAGAAATATGATACCTTTACTTGCTGAAATGACCGTTCTTCGCACGCGATAAGTTTTAAAAATATAAAAATTCAGCTATTATACCCATTATTATATTTTCAGGGAGAGTAAAACTCTGTATAAAGCAACATTACCAAAATTGATTTTTTAAAAAAAAAATGTTTATTACTTATTAATTAACTATTAAATAATTCCAATATGTATTTTAATATATTTGTAACATATACACATCCATCTAAAACATGGTATGCTTATTGTTTCATCTTACAAATCACAGATGGCACGCTGCGCATTCCATTGTAATATTCTTTTGAGTAAATAAACAGTGCGAGTTCAAATTCGTTTGTGTGTGGCCGTGTTTTGCTATCGAGATACAATTCCTTTTCAGACAAATTCAATTATTAAGAAGTTAGTAGAAGCAAGAGATGGCATTGCCTAATCGAGTTTAACAAGTCAAGTAAGAAATTTTGCGAACCATTCCTTATTCCACCATTTTGGTCCGTTGAACCGGAGTTCAATTGTGAAACATTCGAATTCAAAACTCCTGATTTGCTGTTCTTTCGGCAATATATTTCTAAAACATGTTTTCATAATTCAATTGATGAAAAATTCGTATTATTTGCTGTGTGTACTAAGCTTAAGAAGAAATTTTCTAAGTGTAACATTTCAAATTCAAGAATATTCAAAAGAGTTTAATCTGCTTAAATATGTATGGCTATATTAGGTGCTTGCTTAGTAGCAGTCTAATAAATACACAGCGTGTTGAGTTTTCAAAAAAACTCCTAATTCAGACTTTATCAATAACTACTGGAAATTCTATTATACGTGTCCATTCGACATCGTCAGCAAAGCAAGTCTAAAAAACGTTGTACAAAAATGCCACGTTTCACAAAAAATACAGTTTCGTTCCAGTTAAACATATGTATAATCGATAGAGGTACACAAGTAAAAATATAAAACTGAAATATAAATTATGAGAATCATTTAAAAAAATTAACAGAAGTTAAGTGCATTTATATAAAATAAGTTTAACAATTATTATTTAGGTTTTACATTTATTAGAATAGAATTAATTTGGACCATCTCGCAACGTACCATCTGTTTCGCTGATTTGGAAACAGCTGACAGATTCAGCCATCTAGTGAGGAAAAATCTCCACAAAAACTGTCCTTTACATTACTCCTTTGCCAGTAACAAAGTTACGATATATAGAAAATAATATGCAGGGACAGTTTAGACTTATTGAACAGATTGCAATCTTGTCTTATAGAATAACATTTTAGCGTTGATCATTTATCTAAACTGTGGGGCGCATCCCCAAGAGGGGCGTGATAACCCTAGAAGGGGGGCGCGGGTATGTCGAGAAGTTGAAAACAAAAAAAAATATTTAAATAAAATTAATAATTTACTGAAAGGAAGCAAAACAAATACATTCTGACATCATAAAATACAGATTTACACTGATATAATGCCTTTATAAATGTATCAGTGCTGCGCAATGTGTTTCATAATTAATTTAACTGTACTAAGTTAAGAACAAGTTTAATAATTACCAGTGGCCCTATGGGAATGTCATAAAACTATATGCAAAAACTTAATACTTATCTTGATAATTTGTATGGTTTATATTTAAAGTCGTATTTTAGCTTTACGTCAAAGTATATTATTATTGAATTCAATACATTGTTATTGTATGGAAGGGGCGCGATTAAAATTATAATTCAAAATTGGGTTGCAAGTATAGAAAGTTTTAGGAGCACTGGGTTAAGCAATACTGCATCCCTTCTGAAGGTGGTAGTTTTCCAATGAGATCTATTTGAACTACACTAAACTTTTCATCTGGTTGTTCGAATTCTCCTAATTTAGACTTTGTATGTCTGCTGACTTTACATTTTTGACATCTAATGCAAGCCTTTGCCCATTCTCTAATTTGCTTTTTAATATCTGACCAGACATTTTTCAATCATCAGTTTTACAGTGGATTTGATACCAGGGTGAGCTAAGCCATGAATTAGTTGGAACATTTGAACCCTAAATTTCTGCGGGATGTAAGGCCTAATTTTTGGTGTTGAGATGCCACACCAAAATTTTTTCCCAGATGGCAATATAGAAGGTTTAAATTTCAGAGCATTGCTGTGCAATAATTTTTGCAACTCTTCATCCTTAGTTTGCTCTTCTGCAAATGCATCAAAATTGATTTCAGAAATGGATTCAATTCTGGATAAGGCATCTGCAACAACATTATCTTTACCCAATACATGTTGAATGTTACAACTAAATTCTGAAATATATTGAAGTTGTCGTTGTTGTCTTGGTGATGCTTTTTCATTTTTTTTTGATTAAACACAAAAGTCAGAGGCTTGTGGTCGGTATATATAATAAAATCATTCTCTTCCAACAAGTGTTTGAAATTTTTCACAGAAAGGTATATTCCCAATAGTTCTCGGTCGTAGGTACTATACTTTCTTTGTGTGTCATTTAGCTTTTTTGAGTAAAAAGCTATTGGCTTCCAGCCCTCCTTTTCTAACTGTTGGAGTACTGCGCCCACAGCGAAATCTGATGCGTCTGTGCAAAGTGATAGAGGTAGTCCAGATCTCGGAAAAGATAGAAGAGCAGCTTCGGCAAGGTCAGTTTTACATTTTTCAAAGCTTCTCCTGGTGTCATCAGTCCAATGCACTTTCCTGCGGTCTTTCTTTTTCGCTCCTTTCAACAGTTCGTGTAGAGGTGCTTGAGTCTTAGCAGTATCCTTTAGGTATCTTCGGTAGAAATTTATCATTCCCAGAAATGTCCGCAGGTCATGAATAGTTTCTGGTAGTTTGTAATTCGAGATAGCTTGAACTTTTTCTGGCAATGGGCGAGAACCTTCTGCAGTCATCAGAAATTCCAAATATTCTACTTGGTCAGCTCCCATCACTGATTTGGAAATATCAATTCGAAGTCCATATTTCTGGAATCTTTCAAATACTATTTTTAGATGCTCACACTGTGCTCCTCTTCTTAAGATGAGGCAACAAGTATACCATCAAGATAAGGGAAAACAAAGTCGAGTCCATACAGTATTTCAGTGATGAAACATTGGAAGGTGTGTGTTGAAGGAGGATTCCTCAGTCCAAAACTCATAGTATTGAACTCGTACAGGCCAAATGGGGTGGTGATGACAGTTTTTCTTTGTATTCCTCAGCAATATATATCTGATAATATGCCTTTACAAGATCTATCTTTGAAAAAAAAATATCCTTCAGGATGTAATTAAAGTCCTTAATTCTAGGAATTGGATACCGATCTGGTACTGTCTGTGTATTGAGTAGCCTGTAATCGCCATATGGTCTTAATGTGCCATCCTTCTTATTAACCAAGTACAATGGACTTGCCCATTGAGATTTTGAGGGTCTAATGATGTCGTTGTCTAGCATAAACTGGAACTCCTGCTTCACCAGCTTCAACTTTTCAGGGGCCAGTTGCCTTGCCTTTGAATAAACCGGTTGACCAGTTGTTAGGATGTGGTGCTTTATTCCATGTTTGACAATTCTGTTTACCAAATTAGGCTTGGTTAGATCAGGATACGAGTTAAGCCAGTGTTTCTCAAACTGTGGGGCGCGCCCCCCTGGGGGGCGCGATACACCTACAAGGGGGGCGCGAGAATATCGAAAATAAAAATTTCAAAAAAATTTATTTACTAGAATGAAGAAAAAACTAAAAAATTTCTGACATAATAAAAAATATACACATTTACACGGAAATAATATATATATATATATATATATATATATATATATATATATATATATATATATTTTTATATGATATAAATAATAAAATATTATCTTTTTACTGATCAAAAATAAAAGCTTTTACTTCAAAACCTTATTTTTTAGCTATCTTTGATACTATAACCAAATAAAAAAACGTTTTATTCGATTTGCTGTAATCCCATGATGAGAAATTTTTTTATAACGTTTCCTTTTCAAAGCGAAAATGCTACTCTTTTAGAGGAAAGACAAAATCCAGAGCCATAATCAAAAAACATTTTATGAAGATAAAAAGTTCATCACTGTTATATATTATTGCCATCAGCTGTAGGTAGCAGAATGTATTTGCTGCGGTTTGACCTTCGAGCTTACTTGTACGGTTAGTTACGTCCCTGCTCTTATGTATTTGTTTTTTCATTTAGGGAAGTTTGAAGGATTACTAAGCCAAGCATAATGAAAAACGTTTTACATAATTTTTTTAGAACATCCATATCGTAATAAATACACTTTTAATCCGGGAGCGGTCACGTCGAGCACACAGTGCACGAAATCGGTAATTCTGGCAAAATTGTTTAATTGTTACCAATGCCCCTGACACACTATCCTCCTGTTTGACAATCTTAACGTGAACTAAAGTATATTTGTCACATATCTCCCTCTTTTTGGGAGTGACAGACGTTTTTTTATGATCTTTAGGTACTTGTTTTGTCTGAATTCCCGGTGTGATAACTTTTTTTCCGAAATGTTTTCTGTGTCCTTGAAAGTAGGTGAGTATATTTTCTGTTTATGAAATTATTCACTGGAATTACGATATTTATTGTGTACTATAAAAATAATTATAAAAAAAAGGACTGGGGTGACTCAAATAACCCCGATCGACCATTAGTATCGAGTGCGTGCCTGCTCCAGGGTTAAAACATGTTGAAGTATTTTCACTTTAAATATTAAAAATAATACAATTATTCTTCATCGGAATTTTTTTATTGTTCATTATTCAACATCAATTCTAAATGCTAATTCTTTGAGACTTAAAATCACAGTTCGCTTAAAACTAATTATAATTTGAGCAATCATTTAAAAAAAATCATTTTACATTCTTGTAAACATTGTCGCACACTTGGCTTTATTCTCCTTACAATTAAGCGATTATATCAATAATGTTTAATTTTCTTATAAATGAACTCGGGCAAAGAGCGGGTCCTTCAGTCGGTACTTCCATGGGCTTGTCTTACAGAGCAAAGTTTTTCAAAGGAATGCTTATGATTAGAAATTGACCCTCTGAGTTCTTTTTCTACATTTAGCTGATATCTATATTTTGTCTTCTAAGCAACCACCGCATTTTGCAATATGTTCTAATTTAAAAATTAGAGAAAGGAAAAAATAACATAATAATTATCCTATCACTTATTATTTTTTTTTTTTACTCAAAAGTAACATTTGCGAAATTTAATACTCTTGCCATGAATTTGTACGGATTATAATAAAGATTGTTGCTTTAGCGTCAAAGTGCATTATTATTGCATTCAGTACGTTATTAATGTATAAGGGGGCGCGATAAAAATTGTGATTGAAAAGGGGGCGCCAGTAGTGAAAGTTTGAGAAGCACTGAGTTAAGCAGATTGAAATACTTGGAGGCTCTATTGACCGTGCTGAGATCACTATTTTCTTGGACGGTAGCAACTTCTCCTTTAATTGAAACATTTGTTACTTCATCGATTAATTTCCTCTTGTGCAGATCTATCAGTAACTGGAATTTTTGAAGGAAATCCGCATCTATGATTCCTCTCTTAACTTTGGCAATAATAAATGGCCACTGAAATGGGCGTCTTAGGCCTAGATCCAGCGTGAGAATTTTTATACCAAATGTTCGAATTTCAGTGCCATTAGCAGCGTACAATTTATATTGAGAGGCTTGGCACTCACCTTTCGTTTTTGTCCAAGGGAGGACCAAGACGTCTACTCCGCTATCTACAAGGAATTGACATCCGGTTTCTCTGTCCTTGACAAATAATCGGGATTTACAGCCTAAAAATTCTGCAGCAGGACTCACTATGGTGTCTACAGCTGGGATTCGTTTCCCGACTCATTGAAGCTGCACGGTTGTACGCATTTGCACGGGAGGCATTTCTTCCCGAATCGGAAATGGTAGTAGCAATATCTTCCCTGAGGATTGTAGCGGCGCCTTGATTTACTGCTACTTCTACTTTTCTGATGGTGATGAGGGACTTTTCGTTGTAGTTTCAAGGAAGCAAGTTGGTCTTCAAGAGTTACTAATTTAGACAAGAGTTCATCCACTTCTAAGGAATCCTTCTGAACAACTGCAGCATCAACTGTTCTTGGCGCCATCTCTACGATCTTGTCAGCCAATGCCGCTATTTTGTCATGTTCCAGTAAATAAATATAAATCAGGGTCACCAGTTATTAGGTGCTTGTTTAGTAGCGCTCAAATGAATACTCAGCGTGTTGAGTTTTCAAAAAAATTCATAATTCAAACTTTATCAGTAACTACTGGAAATTTCATTACGCGTGTCCATTCGACACCGTCAGCAAAGTAAGTCTAAAAAAACGTTGCACAAAAGGCCACGTTTCACAAAAAAAAAACCAGTTTCGTTACAGGTAATCTTATGTATAATCGATAGAAGTACACAAGAAAAAATATATAACTGAAATAGAAATTATGAGGATCATTTTAAAAATTTACAGTAATTAAGTGCATTTATATAAAATAAGTTTAACATTTATTATTTCAGTTTAACATTTATTAGAATAGAATTAATTTGGACTATCTCGCACCATACGACCTGTTTCTATGATTCAGAAACAGCTGACAGGTGCAGCCATCTACTGAGGGAAAATCTTCACAAAATCTGTCCTTTACAATTATTTCAACGTTTAATTGATTATTGTTCGATTATTTTTAGGTGATAAATTTTTTGTGTGTTTCTGCCATTGTCGTTCCCGTAACATATGTAACAAAAAACTTGAGTTTCGTCTTACCTCGTTTGTTTGTTAAATTTCATATTCGTATATTCCATAGTAATTCCTTTGGAATTTCTCCCCACTTTCCCCGTCCATGACTCCAGTGGAATCATATTTTTTCTTTCGACTAGACAATTAGTCATTTGCGAGCAGCTGCGTTTATTTGTTTTTTCTTTAAATTATTCTTTTTGATATATTCAAATGGATATTGAGGTTTTAGTGAAGAAGAAAAAGAGTGTTAAAACTTCGATTACACAATTGCAAACGAAAACAGAAGAGGAAGTTGAGAAATTAAATAATGTGGGTTTATTGGCTCAGAAAAACCGATTCTTAGAATTTAGGTTTGAAGTAAAGGATATTTTAAATTCTAAGTAATTGCGAAGAAAATAACGAGGAAACTTATTGTACGGAAAAGGATGCCATTTCAGATACGTAAGAGGCAATATTTGTCGCTGTAGATACTCAGCTTGCGCCTTCTGTAGTTAATTCCGATTTGAGGTCAAAAACCAAGATTCAAGCCAAACTTCAGTCTCAGTTAAGTCATCTGAAGTGAAAATTCCTACATTTTCCCTACCTATATTTTCTAGTGTAACTGAGGAGTGGCTTGCATTTTCTGATCTTTTTGAAGCTGCATTTTCCAACAATAAAAATTTAATGGGAGTGCAAAAGTTGCAATATTTAAAGGGGAGTTTAAAGTCGGATGCATTTAAAATCGTATATTCTTTATCCATTACCAATGGTAATTTCGAAATCACTTGGAAATCGCTAAAGAATAAGTACTTTAATAAAAGAGAAATTATATGTCCTCCTTAATAAAAAAGATTATTAATATACGCACTTGAGTGAAGAATCACCCACACAAATTCTAAATTTGATAGATTCCACTAAATAATTTGAAAGAATGTTGGAGTCTTTTGAATACAAGGTTGACCCAACTACAGATACCATTTTAATGCATATGATATTGTTCAAGCTTGATACAAATTATAGAACTTGGTTTGAGAGAACCTTTTCTACTGATGTCATTCCAAAGTTGGATGAATTGTTGCAATTCCTTGCAACACAAGCGAGGGCCTTACGAGTTCAACTACTAAGAGAAATGTTCAAAGAAAGGTGATTCTGGTCGTGTCCAAAGCCCAGTCACAATGTCCTTTATGTAATGGAGATCATACATTTTCGAGATGTGATACGTTCTTAAACTTGTCAGCTCAATGTCGTTCATGTTTCGTTAAAACGAATAATGTTTGCTTTAACTGTTTAACTCAGTTTCCCAGCGTGAAAAGCAAGTTTAGATGTAAAACGTGCAAGAAAACCCACCACAGTTTACTTCATATTGAAAATATGAGTGCTAAGGGAAGACAAGGCGCTGTAAATTGGCTAAATTCTAGTCGACACTCTGTAAACTCACCTCCTGTAAACCTACGCATATTTCAGGTACTAGTGAACCAAGTGAAAATTCTTGGGTTGTGGATGTTACATCGTGTATTACTGATGTGAACCCAGATGTTGAAATTCTTCTTTGCACAGCTCTAATTCAGGTTAGACATATTTGGGGTAACTATCTGACCTGTACATGTCTTCTGGATAGCGGAAGCCAGGCTTCACTTGTTACAAATGAATGTATTGAAAGGCAAGGCTTGCGAAAGGAAAATGCCAATGTGCGTGTATCATGTTTGGGCGCATCCGATACGCAAACAAATGGGCTTGCTGAGATTCAATTTACATCACATTTTTCATCTCAAAATTCTGTTCATGCGTCCGTCTATGTGATCAAAAAAATTGTAGGTATGATGCCACATCATGATTTAGATTCTATAATGCGCGAATTATTTGGAGATATTTCTCTGGCTGATCAAGCATTTTATAAGAGTGGTCCGATTGATGTGCTTCTTGGTGTTGACTTTACTTTTCCATTTCTGAAGGGTCAAACGTTATCGTTGGGTAAGGATAAGCCATTTGCCATTCGTTCAGAACTGGGTTAGATAATTGGAGGTAAGCCAAATTCTAGGGGGCAAAATCCTCTCCATGTCAATCATATTCAGTTAGTATCGGATCATCTAATCAATAAATTTTGGGAATTAAATTCTATACCATGTGCAAAATCCTTAACTTCTTTAGAAGAGAGAGGCTTGTGAAGATCATTTCGTAAAGACATATTCTATGGATGAGAATGGCAGGTACACAGTAAAGTTGCCATTTCACACTCCTACGACGCGGTTAGGTAATTCAAAACAAAATGCAATTTGTAGGCTAATCAGCAAGGAGCGCTATCTCATTTCTAATCCTGACAAATACTTCTATCGAAATTTCATGAAGGAATACCTTGATCTAAAGCACATGTTTGTGTGTGTGTGTGGAACTGGTTCCAGACTCTGAAATTAATAACACCAAAAGTTTATACCATCCTTACCATGGGGTTGTTAGGCACACCAGCTGTACAACAAAGCTTCGCGTCGTCTTTGAAGCCTCCAGTAAAACTTCGTCTGGACTTTCTCTCAACGATCTGCTCATGAGTGACCCAAGAGTGCAGCCAGAACTTTTCTCTATTCATATCCAGTTTTAAATTTTCAGTGTAGCCATTTGTGCTGATGTTGAAAAGATGTTTCGCTAGATTAAAGTTCATGATGAAGACGTAGACTGGCAAAGAATTCTCTAGAGCAGTGCTTCTCAAACTTTCAATACTGGCGCCCCTTTTTTCAATCACAATTTTTATCGCGCCCCCCTCATACATAATTTACTGAATGCAATAATAATGCACTTTTACGATAAAGCAACAATATTTATTATAAACCGTAAAAATTCATGACATAAGTATTAAATTTTGTATATGTTACTTTTAAGCAAAAAAAAGTTAAGTAATAGGATAATTACTAAGTTATTTTTCCTTTCTCTGATTTTTAAATTGGAACATATTACAAAATGCGGTGGTTGCTTAGAAGACAAAATATAGATATCAGCTAAATATAGAAAATGAACTCAGAGGGTCAATTTCTTATCTTAAAACTCCTTTCAAAAACTTTGCTCTGTAAGACAAGCCCATGGAAGTAGCTAATAATTATTAAACTTGTTCTTAATTTAGTATTAATTAATTAGTCATAAAATACTCTGTGCACCACTCATACATTAAAAGCAGTGTTTCTCAAACTTTCAATACTGGCGACCCAATTTTCAATCATAATTTTTGTCTCGCCCCCCTGTACAACAATAATGTATTTACTGCAATAAAAATGCACTTTGAGAGAGAGACGCTAAAGTTACAATACGATCTTAATTATAAACCGTAAAATTAATACGATAAGTATATTAAATTTTGTGTATATGTAACTTTTAAGTAATATATATTTTAAGAAAATTACTTAAAATATATATTACTTAGAATTAAGTTATTTTTCTTTCTCTAATTTTTAAATTGGAACAGATCGCAAAATGATGTATTTAATTAAAGATTTATTTCCTTCAGCATTCATTTCTCAAAGTACAAATGTCATTAGAAAAATAGTCTAGTCAATGTCACTCTCTATCATATCCATCACATCTGGCATTATAGGGTACGTTTGCGTGAGTCTGCGCAAAACATGTAAAAATGCTTTTCCTCGTACAATTCCAGTCAGTTTTGGTCGACTCGATACTCCTATAGTTACCGAATCTAGCTTGAATGTACATTTTTTTAAATTTTCACGTTAATTGTAATTCACGGTAATTAAGTATTTACGGCAGTAGATTAAAACAATATCATACATACATTTTTAAGTCGTAAGCAAACATTCGACCATAATAAAGAATCAACAGGTACACAAACAAACGAGCATGGTTCCGAAAATTAAATCAAGGCGATCTTCTCAAAAATACTTAAATTTTGGATTTACCACTACTGAAGTAAATGATGGAAAAAAAGCCCCAGCTCGATATGTGTTAAAACTTACAAATCTGTAGAACAACATGTGAAAGTTGTTTTTAAAACATGTAAAATCATTTAGCTATGTTGGCAAAGAATTTTAAAAAAGTATTTTCTGGATGAGGACAGCTTGGTAGCAAGTTACGAGTGGATTAGGGACCTATTTCAAGATACTCCAGAAGGGCTCTCAACTTCCGAAGAAGAAATCTTCATAGATTTCACATCCAGTGAAAAATTAAAAGGCAATTTTGTAATAAATCACTCTTTGAATTTGGGGTAGAGGTGGATGAGGAATTATCTGTACTGAAAACAAAAGCACTTCGTATACTATTACCATTTTCAACACCTACCTTTTTTCAAACCGGATTTTCTTTCTGCAATGGATGCCTTGAAGACAAAATATAGATCTCAGCTAAATATAGAAAAATAACTCTTTAAGTGTCAATTTCTGATATTAAACCTTCCTTTGAAAAACTTTCCTCTACAAGACAAGCCCGTGGAAGTCCCTAATAATTATTAAACTTGTTCTTAATTTAGTAATAAGATTGATTGATTGAATTTTAACGTCACACTGTTCAGCTGCACGAGGACTTTTGACGACGGACCACGTAATTTTGAACCATGGTCAAGTGACGTGGATGACACCTGAGCTGGCACTCCCCTCTCCTAACTATCACACCAACGGGAGGACGTTTCAGCTCTCGACAGATTTAACGTGCATCGCTGCCCTACACGGCGGGTTTTTAGTGGTACTGGGCTCAAACTCGTGACAAGGCAAGCCACGATCCGATACCTATACCACTCGGCTACCACGGCCAAATTCAGCAATGAGAAATTATTTATAAAATACCTTCTTCAGTACTGATACATCAAACATATACTGGCTGAAACACCGACTCTTCGCACGAGTTCATTTTTTTAAAAAATAAAACATTATTCTTGATATAATAGCTGAACTGTAAGGAGAGTAAAACTGTGTGCACGACATTGTATACAAAAATGTAAAATGATTTTTTTTTTAGATAAATGCTATAATTGTAAATAACTGTTTAAAAGAACTGTAATTTTAAACCTCACACAATTAGCATTTAGAATTAATGTTAAATTATGAAAAAGAATATAAAATTCCGATGAAGAATAATTGTGTTACTTTTTAACATTTAAAGCGGGAAGACTTCAAAATGTTTTAACCCGGGAGCAGGCGCGTACTCGATACTAACATTAATGGTAGTGCGGGGGACTCAGTCACCCCAATCATTTGCTTAGAATTATTTTTACTGTACACGATACAAATCGGAATTCTAGTGAATATTTTAATTTATAGAAAGTATACTTACCTTCTTTCAAGGACTATTCAATTCTTTGATGATTTGAGAAAAAATCCAATAAAACTCAACTAAAACGATTCAAAAGTACAAGACCATAATAAAGGACGCAAATCAGACACTTTTCAATTATCCTACAGAAATGTTAAACCAATCAATTATTTTCCAAATATCATAAAACTCAATTATTTACAATTTCCCTAAGCGAAAAAGCAAACGCATAAAAGATGGGAGGGAACTAATATTGATAATAACCATACCATAAGATTGAAGGTCAATCAAATGATTAGCAAACGTACTATACAGCCTGGCTGAAAAGTGAATCATGACTTCCTTTTCTTTTTCTACAACTAATGTACAGTGTATTTCAATAATAATTACAGTGGTGAATTGTTTATCTTCTTAGAATTTTTCTCAGGGTCTGGGTGTCGTTTTTTCTTTTAACGAGTAATATTTTATGTTAAAACGTAATAAAAAAATCTCTCATTGAGGAAATACAGCAAATAAAACAAAATGTTTTTTTTCTTTAATTTGGTTTTGGGATCAAAGATAGCTATTTGATGACGGAAAAAAGCCAGATAATAAACATAAATTATGTCAGTGTTGTTGTGTGTATTTTTTTTTATTATGGAAGAAAGCATTTTGTTTTACTTCTCTTTCCGGTTATTTTTTTTAAAAAAAATCTTTAAATTTTCGATACGCTCGCGCCCCCCTCGTAGGGTCATCGCGACCCCCAGGGGGGCGAGCCCCACACTTTGAGAAACACTGCTCCAGAGGGATTCTCCAACCGAACCTATAAAGGAAATTTGCCTAACTACTGTTACGTATGGTACATCCTAATCACCATTCTTCTCTACGAGAACCTTGCAACAGCTTGCCATTGGTGAACAAGAAAATTCCCCAGCCGCTTCAAGATCTACCCACTGTCATTTTTACGTTGATGACTTTCTGAGCGGAAGTGCGACAGAGAAAGGAGCCATTCAACTAGTGTTAGAGCTGCTCGAGACGATGAAAAGAGGAGAAATTTCTCTGCGCAAATGGGTGTCAAACGATCCCGATGTACTGGCAAATATTTCAGAAGAATTAAAGGCAGTTGATTCCAAACACACGATCAAAGATGACCAATCTGTTAAGATACTGGGTATAGCTTGACTTCCAGATGTTCATATTTTCACTTTTACCATCACCGTAAATGAGACTGGCGTGTGGACTAAACGCAAGGTACTTTCTAAAGTCGCCAAAATCATTGGCTCCTTGGACTGGTTGGCACCTACAGTTATCATTTCTAAATCTTTCTCCAAGTGTTATGGAGTCATCATCTAAGCTGGGACGAAGAACTATCAGATTCACTAGCTAGACAATGGAGAATATTTCTTGAAAAGCTCCTCTACTTACAAATATCAATATCCCACGCTGTATTCTCATTCCACAAGCTACTGACATACAAGTACTTGGGTTCCGTGACTCTTCAGAAAAGGTCTAATGTGCAGTTATATGCATTTCTTCCAAGGATGCTTCTCAAACCGTGGTATCTAGACTGCTAACTTCTAAGACACATGTCTCTTCAGTAAAACCTCAGTCTCTACCTCGACTAGAGCTTTGAACTGCCTTACTTTGTAAGGCATTTGCCCGTGGGTGATGTCCTACTTCTATATTATCCTCGCGACCTAGAGATGTGGGAGTGAATGAAGAACCAGACGTTGCCACATTCTTAATATTTCTTTATTAAAATCTTAACTTAAACACTATGCAATGATAATATTTATATTTAAACTAAGTGAATCTGTGGTGAGGAGACACACAATACGTATTACCAAATAATCGCGTCACTGACCAATATGTTTAACTTTACCGGCTAATCATAATCTCAATAAACACACTGTTCCTAGTAGTTTAAATAAATGATCTTACCTCTCTATCTAGAGCAAGCAGCAATACGCTTGGATCCTAACCGACGTCGCTTTAACTCGTGTGGAATGGTATCCACCCTTAACTTGAACGTACTGGCCCGGATATATTAAATCTTGAACTCGGGATTGCTTCTCACTTTAGCTTAATCACTTGTACACATAGACCTTGTATTATCATTTCGCGTAGCCACCTCGTACACGCTAAACTTCTAATACTTATAAGATTGCTAATTTGCATTCTCACGTTTCACTTCTCGAGTTGGTTGGAAATAATTGCCACTCTGACTCAAAAGAAACCCAAAAAGAGGTTTAGTGGAAATCGCGATGAACCCGTCACAATCCCCTCCAAGAAGCAAAACGTGATTTATTCGAGGGTCTTAATGGCCCTTAAGAAATAACATGCATAAATTTTATCTTTCAATATTCGTCTCAAACTTTAAATTTCAATATCTATCCTAAACTTTAACTTTCAATATTCGTCTTAAACTTTAACTTTCAATATACATCTTAAACTTTAACTTTCAATAGACATAATAATTTTACTCAAATAACTACACTAAAACTATCTATTATATCATTACTCACCCCAGATTCACTTTTATATGTTTATAAAGGTGTACCCCATTCGGATTACAGACCCAGAGAAAAAAAAATAGAGAGCTTCTGGCTATAAAAAAACCAGAGCCATTCACAATCCACTCTTAAATTTTTAAATATACTTAACAAATTACAATTTTCAATCAGGTATGAATCCTTACAATCTTTTGGCTGCCTACAATATACTTCTTTCTACCTAGAAAAAAAATTGCCTCTTCAAGACATCAGGGACCGGCACTCTGAAAGAAAAACTCTTTACATATTTTGTAACAACAATTTTTCACACAATACAATTACATTTTACAAATTCCACACTTTTTTACAAAATCTTTAAATCACATATATTTTTCATATATATACATCTCATCTGGTTTTCTAAATAAAATTCCCCTGTAGTCGCGCAGCGCTGTTAGTGTTATGGTTAATAATCTGTCTACGCCGCGCTCCCAAAACCAAATGTACATTAATATCAATGAATACAGAAATATATATACACTGGTGTGCAAAAATTAAGGACGAAGTCGAAAAATTAGCATATCAGCTGAACGAAGAGGCAGAGCGGACAGAAAGACCAATCAGGAGATTAAGTAAGGAGATGTACGGTAGCACATGCGCAGATATGCAGATAGACGTAATGGGGGAGTGTCTGAGTAGTATAAAGCATGTTGTTGGTGTAAGATCAGTATTTCTGGCAAAGAGATTGCACGCCGTACAGCAGTTAAAATCACACCGAGTTGCTGCCTCAGCGAGAAATGGCGAATAATCAATCTGTTAGATGACATCTGGATGCTTTTACCCGAGGTCGAATCATTGGGAAGTTGGAGGAAGGCCGCAGTGTGACAAGTGTGGCTGCAGAGTTCGGAATTGCTCACAGCATCGTTTCACGACTTTGGAGACAATTTCAAACTACAGGAACAGCTATCCGGGGGTTCAGTAGTGGTCGTCCACGAGGAACCACACCCGCAGATGACTGGTACATTGGCTTACAGGCGGCAGACAGCGGGAGAAATCGCTAGACACACGACACAGGCGACTGGATGACCGATATCGCGTTTTACCGTGGCCAGAAGACTGCACGGTGGTGGTCTGTTTGCACGACGCCCTGTATGGTGTGTACCTTTAACGCCTGCCAATCGAAGAAGGCGATCTGTGGTGCCGGGAACACCGGAATCGGAAAGACAATGAATGGGGACGAGTACTCTTTACAGATGAGAGCAGATTCAGTTTGAGTAGCGTTTCTCATCGCATACTCATCTGGAGAGAGCGGGGAAGCCGCAATCATCCCTCGAAAATCATTGAAAGGAACAAGTATGGAGGTCGTGGTGTTCTCGTTTGGGGAGGCATCATGCTTGGTAGTCGTACAGACCTTCACATCTTCGACGCAGGTTCAGTCAGCGGGACCCGTTATTGTAACGAGATTCTTCTTCCATATGTGCGTCTTTTTAGAGGCGCTATAGGTCTGCATTTTCTTTTCATGGACGACAATGCACCATGTCATCGCACAGTAGCTGCCGAACAGCTCTTAGAGAGTGAGGATATTGAACGTATGGATTGGCTGGCACGATCTCCGGATCTCAATCCCATCGAGCATGTATGGGATTTTCTAGGCAGACGCTTGGCAGCTCGTACCTTACCACCAGTAACGATTTGGGAGCTTCGATTGGCGCTGCAAGACGAATGGGTAGCAATGCCTCAACAACTCATTGACACCCTCATTCTCAGCATGGGCAGACGCTGTGAAACCTGCCTAGCAGTCAGGGGATATCATATCCCCTACTAAAGACCGGATGTTTCTTGCTGGACACCCATCACAGGGATGTTTCGGCCTTCAGTCGCATTGCGCTCCATGTTACTTTTTCAATCAAGCTTCTTTTTATCCCTCTGATTTCTCTTTTAGTAAGTGTTGCTTACATATTACACATGTCCTTACGTATTGGGGATCTTACGGTAATAAATGTGTTGATTTGGAAAGCTTTTGTACAAAGTTATATTGAAAAAACCGTCTCGTCCTTAATTTTTGCACACCAGTGTATATATATATATATATATATATATATATATATATATATATATATACAATTACAAACATTTTTACAATAAACACTTAAAACAAACAACCCAAAGGATTCTCGCATCTCAGAGAAGTCATACATAGCAGTAGACAAACGTACATGTACAATTGTTTTCTCCAAAAATTTTGAAACAATTTACAAATACTAAAGTTCATTTTTCAAAATCTACTCGAAAAATTCATCCCATTGTAGTGTCAATTTTTGCAACTCTTCTAAAAAACTTTTAAGAAGAAATGACTTGCATCTTGCAATAGCTCGCCTGACTGCCTGTCAGTAAAAATATATAATGAAACAATACAACCTGATTATTGTGTCCTGTAGTTGACATCCTCTACTAGCATCTCTAATGACTGAGATCTGCGACTGTTCGCTCCTCCTCTACTCTCCTGGCGCTGTTGCTGTTCGGCTCTTCTGCTTCTGGTACTCCGACCGCATGGCATTCCTTGTTCCACGTCGTAGGGGTTGTATTGTTGCTCTCTTCTTCCTCTGGATCGGACTGGTCTTCTTCTCACTGGATGGTCGAGACTGTACTCTTTCACCTCTTCTTGGCCTCAAGTTATACCTGCTTGTACCTGGCACTGCTGTTTCTTCTCTCTTGACTCTTTTTCTAAAATGAGTCAGAGTATTACTTGACGCAATTAATTTTCTTTTATCACCCTGATGTACTGGAGCCTTTCTATATTTCCTCTCTGGTCCTCCAAAACCAGAGTTGAAAGACCGTTTGTATCCCAAAGTCTCCTTTCTACACTTCTTGGTTCTTCTATTTGGTTCTGTCCAAGCACTGGGTGATGACCTAATGGCAACACTCGTGTGCCTCTCACCCTGATCCTCCTCAAGACCAGTCACTTTTTCATTTGCTTCTCGTCTTTCACCTGGCCCATTATCCCTACTATATTGTGACTCATTTGATCTATAGGTCACACACCTTCACAATTCGATTTATACCTTGAACCACGATGAAGGCCACAACGTTACAGTCAATGGTGATCGGTATAGAGCCATGATTACTAACTATTTTATTCCTGAATTGAACAATCATGATGTCCAGGAGCTGGGGTTCCAACAAGACGGCGCAACATGTCACACAGCTCGTGCCACAATCGATTTATTGAAAGACACGTTTGGTGACCGCCTAATTTCACGTTTTGGACCTGTGAATTGGCCTCCAAGATCTTGTGATTTAACACCGCTAGACTATTTTCAGTGGGACTATGTAAAGTCATTGGTCTATGCGGATAAGCCACAAACGCTTGACCATTTGGAAGACAACATTCGCCGTGTTATTGCCGATATACGGCCATAAATGTTGGAAAAAGTCATCGAAAATTGGACGTCCAAATTAGACTACATCCGAGCCAGCCATGGCAGTCCTATGCCAGAAATCATATTTAAAATGTAATGCCACAAGATTATCTTTCGAATAAAAAAACTTCATATCAATCGAATAATACATCGTTGTTTTATTGCAATTTAAAGTTCTATACCTCTCAAAAAACACCCTTTATTTCGTCTAGCTCTTTAGCAAACAATTTCTCAATATCCCCTACTACAAACTCCGTTCCATTCGATATCATCACTAATTTCTGAAATGGGGTAGTTAATTTTCTTCTTAAAAATAATTCTGCAGAGGTTTGCCCGTCGTGTTTCGTTCACTGCCGTTCTAATCGCATAAGCAAACTCACGTAAGAACTGGTCCCATATGTCATGTTGATCGTTTACAAATTTGGCAATCATTTGCACAAGATCGCGATTCACACACGTTCAGTTCTATTTGCCTGAGGTCTATATACAACTGTCTTCCCATGCCGTATGCCTAATCGGTTACTTAAATGATCAAAAATATCAGATATAATTGGGGTTATCACTTATCATTTTTATTGGAGCTCCATAACGCGACATATAATTATCAAATAAACTATCAGCTATAACTTTTGCTGAGGCTTTTTTAAGGGGTAGAATTTCAGCCCACTTACTGAAATGGACCGTAAACATATCGGTTACGTCTCACTCGCGCTGCAGGATACGGACCTAACAAATCTAACGTAACTATTTCGTTTGGATAAATTGTTACTATCGGAACTAAGCGACCAGCTGGTAACGGGTTTTTATTGTTGTTTATCTGTTACTTATGGCATGTGGAGACATATTGTTCAATGTATTTTCTCATTTAAGGGAAATAACAAACATCCCTAATTTTATGGTATGTCTCCTAGCGTCCTAAATGACCCGCTATGGACTTGTCGTGAAAAATTCCCGCATTATTCCACTTCTCAATGACTGTGGAATATATAATCTCATTTCTCCTAAAGAAGTTGCGTATTTTGCATAAAACAGCAAGTCCTCTACTAAGCGAAAATCCCGAGACCAGTTCTCACGTATTGTCGCATTAAATGAGATATCCTCTGGGATTTCCAGATAGCGATGTATATGACCTAACTCTGGGTCCTTTCTCTGCTCTTCAATTAATTGTTCCTCTGACGAAAGTACTAAATCCCTGATTAATGCACAGTTAACTAATTCTCCTACTATACTTTCCACCTGGTTCCTCAACAATACATTCGTAATCGCATTTTGAGTTCCAGAACGGTGTTCCGCTAATTTCAGAACCCATCTTATCATCCTACTAGACACATTTTTACCATTTGTCAAACGTGTCAATGCAACACGATCAGTTATTACTTTTACTAGCAGTGATCCTAAATATGTCCTTAATTTATTTAGAGCCCAAACTACCGCTAAACATTCTCTTTCCGTCACTGTATAATTTCTCTTCGCGCTTCTAAGCATACGGGAGACGTATACAACTGGCCTCTGCTCCTGATTAAGAGCATCGCCTATGCCAATTGAACTGGCATCCGTAAATAACTCAAATGGCTTTTTGAAATCGGACATTTTTAAAACTGGCGCTTCCGTAATTGCCGTTTTGACCGCGTCAACTACCCTCTGTGCTTCTACTGACCAACAAAACTTTATAAAACTTCTTCTTCAAATTATAAAGGAGATCGCGTAGAACGGCATAATTCTTAATAAACTTCGCGTACCATTGGGACGCACCTAAAAATTTGGAAACTTCTTTAGAATTTTTAGGGGGCTTCATCTCCACTCTAGTTTTAACCTTTGTCCCCGTCTGTTGTAATTCCATCCTTACTAATCACCAATCCTAAATATTTCAGTTTATCACAGGCAAATTTACACTTATCCTTATTAAATGTTAATCCTGCTTCCTGCGATAATCTAAAAACCTCTCTTAAATGTTTGACATGGTGAGTTAACCATGGAGACGCGATACCGACATGATCCATATAAACACTCACAAACAGCCCTATCACCGGTTTTAGAATGATATCAATCGCTTTCTGAAAATTGGGAGCCACCCCTGACAGCCCGAATGGCATACGCTTGAATGCGTAAGTACCGTTCTTCGTAACGAATGCCCCGTCTTAACTGCATCACTGGGGTTTATAGCAAGTTGAAAGTACCATGACCTGAGGTCGAGGGACGACATTATTGTCGTGTGGGAGACATTCTTTATCAAATCATTTTTAAAGGTAAGGGATATCTGGGATACTTCGTAATAGCGTTCAGCTTTCTATAATCCATGGCAAATCAATACGCTTCTGGATTATCCGGCGGTAACCTGTTATTTTTTTTACACAACACAACAGGCAACGCGTACGGAGATTGAATCGGTATTATGGCTCCCTGTTTCAACATTTTCTCAACATGGTAGTCCAAAATACTTTGCTTCAACCTGTTATATTGATATGGCTTAGAAACAACTGGTGGATTAACCCCCGTGTCAATCTCATGATATAAAACATGCGTGAGCCCCGGTTTGTCTAAAAACAATTCTTTAAAACTATTAAGTAAATCCTACAACTCATGTTTCTGACTTTCTTCCAACCCTATCTTGGTAAGATCTACTTCCGCATTTCCTTCCTCAGTTGTTGTAACAACTTTTTCAATATGAGAATCCGGAATCGCCAACGCTTTTCCATCAAAATCTAAAAGAATTTTCGATCCACTAATAAAGTCAACACTGAGAATACATGGGTATTCTAAATCTGCCAACACGAGAAACATCGGAGGTTTCACAAATTCTCTTATCCGTACTTGTAATTCTATTATTCCTACATTCCGACATTTAGCTCCCTGTGCCGTTATCACCTGAGTACATGATTTCTTCACTTGCTTATAAAAATATTTTTATAGATATCCTCGGATATAAATGATTTTTCCGCGCCTGCATCCCATAGTGCCTTTGTAAAAATTTAATTTAATAAAATAGGAACATATGGAAGTTCCACCGAAGACATGCATATAGCAGATAGTTTAATCGGTACATCCTTTGCCGACTGCGACTGATCAATTTGCTCATCTCGAACCTTAAAACATTTAATCGAACCCCTTGCCTTTGATCACCTCTACTAAAATTTTTACTCGAACCCCTATTTCTGCGGTCCCCTCTACTAAAACTGTCACTTTGACCTCTAGTCCCAGACTGGTATCCCCTATCATTAAATCTTCGATCATCCCTATTAAATTCATTATTGCTTTCGAACCCCTGATTTCTTTGACGACCAGTCTCGTTATCACCCCTATAATCACTTCTGCCATTACTCTATGTAAAACTTCCGAATTTCTCTAATTCCTCCGTCTATCTTCATCATTAGACATCCTACGCTCATTCCAACCTCATCGTCCAACATTATCACTATTTCTCGAACCCTGAATTTTCTTGCACGAATATCTTTCCTTAAATTTCGCTAATACCTTCAATAACTGAGCCGTGGTTTTCGGGTTTCTAACCTCAACATAATCCTGGATCTGAGGTTCGAGCCGAACAAATACATGATCTACCAAAGTTTCTTCCAACATACAGTCGGTCGAAAAAATAGTTGAACAACCGTGATTCCCTATTACGCTGCCCGAGAAACCAGACGCATTGGAGTATGCATCTCGGCAGGGCCAAGTCCGTACTTGCATCATTTACCAGGAACCCAACACTAAACGTGTTTTTGTCTTGTTTTGTAAAGACAACTGATACTAAAAAATGACGCTGGTGAATAATTTCAAATATGCCATAATGGAGGCGAAATCGGGAAAGAATTCAGTCCCGATGATGCCTTGTAGGAGAAATCTCCAAGGGACTTTTGAGAAATCCCGATAGACCTCTGAAAAACACCGACAAGAGGATGGTATATATTTGTAAAAGCATGTTTTTTGGTGAAAAAAGATTTTACTTTTGGCTTCCGAACGGTAAAATCCGGTGAGATTCAACTTATTCAAGAGACCTACGTTCCCATGCTGATCTATGAATTTAATTGTTCTAGTCTCAGGTGTCGAACCAATCCCAATTTGTTTAGAAGTAGTTTTGAGCCAATTTGATCAGATGCTCTATCATCGGATGGTCTTGGAACCCCACACGGCGTACCCGATCCCGGCTGGAGCCCGTTCCATCTTGTTGACGGTTCAAAATACTGTGTTTGGTTTGGACATTATCCCCGAAACCATTCTTTCCAGTTCATTGAGAATGGATTTAACCTGTGGGATTTTTGAAAAATGAAACGGTACGATCAAAAGGCCTACAGGCTACTTCCTCCTACCCCGGCTCATGTACATGCAGGAACAAACAAATGACGTTGGGAAGAACAACCTTGGCTTTTTTCCACGAGGAACAGAGAATTTATCACACCCATCATCAGACCATCTGTGGCTTCTGTGTTGATTGCCATATCTTCATCTACTTTGGCCTCCCCTCAACCCGTGATTATTCCAGTGCCTCCTGTGCAGATACCACCTGAACAGATACCTTAACCACATCTGCAGATACCAGTGACACCTGATCGGACGACACCTCAACCACCTGTGCAGCTCTTTTTAACAGATCCACCTCAACCACCTGTACAGATTTTTTTACCAGATCCACCTGTGGTCGAAACTTTGGACCGACCCTTACGGACGACTCTTCAATAGATAAGATTTGGTCGTCCGTATTTAGAGACTGCTTGCAACAAGAGATTCATGTACCCCCGGCTCATACCCAAGATCCCCAGGTGCCTGACACGGTGCCTTCTCTGTTTGACGAGAAAAATGATCTCATCTAGTTCTTGGATCATTTTGAAACAGGGTTGTCCATAGAGTAACAAGAAACACCCATGGACTTGACCATGCCCCGATATAAAAAGAAAGTGAAAAGAGCCACTGGGTTTAAAGTGATTAAACCGTTGGATCTGTCTGTACACAATTATTCTTTGTCCTGTATGAAAATATTTTTTGTTGTAAATAATATTTTTTGTAAATATTTTTTTGTAAATAAATTTCATTTTTGCCTGAAACCAGTCTCATTTTTTTGTCCAAAAAATACAAAGTTTGGATACAAAAGTATGTAAAAAAATGGTTTCGGTACAAAGTTTATTGGACCAGTGTCGACATCGCACCACTATTGTGTTTGGAAATCTGGGTCAGTGGCCGGATCGAGTCACGTATTACGAGCAAGAGTATCCTTATAACATCTTTTTTGAACTTAACTCTGGTGTGTACATTCCTCGGTCGTTTGTAAAAACGGTATAACTGTGTTTACGGGTCATTTGGATCTGACGTGGGACAAAGGGGTTGAGTTGAGATTATTTCAAGTGGAACGTGCCCACCGAGTGTGGGATGCATATCAACCTCAAAATACGTATATTTTGCGTAAATTTTGGATTTTACAGACTGCATTCGAGACGCAGACGTGTACGTCAAATGGTTGAAATGGTTGGATGATTGGGAAATGAATCGAGACGACAACGTCCCTTTGGTCCCAACTTTTTTCCCAACGTCCCAACTTTGAAAGCGGGCTTTGGAAAAACACGTGCAGCGCTCGCATGAAAAGGCTTTGGCCAATGGAATGTCATCTGACGTCACGCTCCTCGAACTTATATAATGGCCAGTAACTAAAATCATTCTCTCTCAGACATGTCTGTCTCTAGACCACCAACAGCCAAGAGAATGTCCGTCTTCGTCTGGTACGCCAATAAATGTCTGGTTACACTGATTCAGTGTTTGAAAGGATCAGCCAATAGGAATCGATTCACGTGACCCGGCAGAGTATAAAAGGCGAGCGCTAGCCAACAGAGACATTCTCACTCAGCAACATGTCTCATCTAGCCTTTTTCACCCATTCCCATGTGTTTCACCATGGTGGTCAACCTGTCCCTATCGAACTGTCCATTGACAGCATTCCGGAAGATGGCAAAGGTCCGGAAGTGATTTGCCTCACGGTGGATCACTCCAACCTCATCATGACTTCTAAAGACAGCCGAGCCAACAGGTACATCAATGAACGGCTCAGCTTTAAAAACCACCTGCTCGATTGTGTACCCCTTGAATACCTATCTTTCTGCGTCAGGGGCAAGTTTTGTCACCTGGCTCAAGGAAACAGAGACCCTATCTTCGTCAAGGGATCGGACCAGCGGAAAATTTTTGAAAAGCTGGGACTTTTTACAATCAGCCTGGATATGCTGCCCCATTTCCGGGATTAAAATGACCGCACCCTAACTGACCACCTGCACGATGAGGTGCACGAGGACTATGATATTTTCGAGTGCAATTTTTGTGAAATCCTATCGATTTTCGTAATACCTGGAGCATTTTAACAAGCTGCAGGCTGAATAAAAAAAAACAGACTGCCCATCTAGTAGAGTGAGCGAGTGAAAAAAAATTTACCAAAATAAGGGAGATTAGGGAAAGGCATCTTATTTAAAACATTATCACAACATGCTCCAACCAATAGAAATCGATTCACGTGACCTCATTAGAGTATAAAAGGCCAGCAGCCAAAAATTCAGTCATACTTTCCTGGAGCACATGCTAAATGTTTTTCTTTAAGACTGTCAGGATTTGAAGTGATTAATATTCTCAGATTCTGGCAGTCTTATCGGCAAATGTTTTTAGCCAAAATCTTCAAGTCTGAAAATTGGGGGACGACTCGGTCCCCCTTTTTTTAGGGTCAATTACTACACCAAGATTGGAATGCATCTCAAATATAGATTAGACTTACCTGTTAATAATTGTCGTCTTCACACCAAGATTGGAGGTCTAGTCTCGTTGAGTGGGCTTGTTCCCTGCTTTTCATGCCGAGATTGGAGGGCTTGTCTCATTGAGTTGGCTTGTCCCCCGTTTTCTCACCAAGATGCATACTTTTCATTTGACATTTTAAGAATTTCATTTGACCCCTTCAAGATGTCTAAATTTCATTTGTTGATGACCCCTGTCTAAATTGTCTGTCTGGTATGGAATGAAAATTTTTCTCTCGCCCCAGGAAAAAAATTTTGGGGAGAAATTTTAATAATTTTTTACTGTAAATTTCAAATGACATGCTTTTTATAGTCATCTTCAAACGAGATGGTTTTTATTTCAAATGAGATGATTTTCATTTCAAACGAGATGGTTTTCATTTCCAACAAGATGGTTTTTGCTTCAAATGAGATGGTTTTCAATTCAAAAAAGGTCATTTTCCATTTCCAATCATTTTTGAAAGGGTCACGGTGCTCAGCTATTTTTCCGACCGACTTAATGTAACCTATGGTAAGGATTGTAAAACGAGAGGTGAAACCTATTTTACAGTTATTTGCCGTAGGCTAATGGTATAGTGGTAATTGCACCGGGGCACTGGAAACACCGTTTAAACAATGAGGGACTTTAGCTAATGGTACCTGAGGATCTTACGCAGAACGAAGCACGCAATCTTCAAACAGGACGGAGATAAATAAATGGTCACACTTTCAGACCGATGTGCAAATATTTTTCGGGAAACAACCAAAAGGAGGGGGTTCAGCTTTCAAATGAAAGGAGAGTATATCTTGAAGAGAAGTGCAACAAATGGGAGATTCAGCAACCGCAACCCGAGGGCCTCGTCACCATGGACGACCAACGGGAGGAGCTTCAACCCATTTAAAGAGACCGCAGCGCTCTGTAAGAAAAGTGGTAATTGTTTCAGGCCCCATGTTACCTGGAAGGACTGTAAAAATGATGCCAAAAAGTTGTGCGGTTTTGGGACACTTTTCAACCCGGACTGTAAAATGGGTGAGAGGGCTTTGGGACATTTTTGACACATTGAACAGTAAGGACTGTAAAAACAGATGAGAGGATTTGGGAATATTTTTGACACATTGAACGGCAAGGATTGTAAAAACAGGCGGTACACGCTATAAAAATGTGAGACGGGTTTGAAAAACTTTTGACACATTGAATGGTAAGAACTGTAAGAAGCAGACTGTAGACTCTTAAAATTTTTTTTACAATTTGGGGATACTTTTATTGCAGTAATTACTATAGGCTAATGATAAAATTGTGAATATTCCAGGGTACTGAGAATTTTCTGAAATGAATCACATGAAAGGCAAAAGTCAAAATTTAAAGGCCACAGAAAAAATTGAAAAGCAACAAATATTAAAAAAAAAATTTTTAATACAATTATTGCGTGGTTTTTTTGTGATTCTAATAAACCCATTCAACACTATGTAATTTCCCTGCATGTTTATCGTTGCAATTAATCTGAAAACATTTGGGTCACATTGATGAGCATTCTTTTCATTCCACAGTTTTCTAACAAATTATCCCTTTTGGTTTTAAACACATTTCTTTCGGCTTTAAAGTATCTCTTTCAAATTTAAGAGCATCTCTCTCAGCTTTCCACTCATTTTTCTTGGAATGAAACTCGTTTTTAAATCCGTCTCGTTCCGTCTTAAAATCCGCCACTATCCTTTTCCAATAATTATCCCGTTCAATTTGCACCTTTTCTTTTATTTCTTTTGATTGCTTCATGCGCTGCTTCACTTAGAACCAAGAAAGAAAATAATTCTACAACAATACGCTCGATATATTTAAAATATTATTTTTTTATGTGTGTGTGTGATTACTATTATAATTTTTTTAATATAATTATTATTTTCATGTAATAACATGATGTTGTTTTGACAGATTTGAAGTAATTGGTATACAAATATTTTTAACAATGCTCGTTTTTCGAAAGCTTTGATGATGAAAAACATTTTTCGATTTTACAAAATACATATCCTTCTCCATCCACTAGGTTGTTGTGGCATTTTTGCATCTCCCCACAATTCATTTAAACTGGTCACGACCTCCGAGATTAAGCATGTCACAAAGGTTTCAGTTGCAGATACGCATCCAATTTCCAATCCTCTGGGACAATTCCTGGAGGATTCCAAACTATTAGACATCGGGCCCAAATGTAAACCGTTGTAGTATTATACTTCATTATTAAACTGGGAAAACTTTTGAATCCAAGCAGGATCAAGGTACGCAGAGCATCGGGGGTCACCACTCCATCCCGGTTCAAATAAGGAGATGTGAATTGATGAATATTTTGTATGTAAAAAGGAATCCAGCATCGGACCGTTGAAATTCGACATTGGCAAAGCCATCGGAAGCGTATCCATGAAATTTCAATCGAATTCCCACAGGACAAGGTTAAATGTGATTGTCCACAAATGTGGGAAATGTTAGGTTGGGAACATAAATGTAATAATAATTTTGATTTGATTTGTAAATTTAAATCATGACTTGATTCAGGGTGGGGTATCCATCTTCTCCATGCAGTCTTTCAGGTACTATTTGTCATCCACTACTAGAGGATAATCCTTTGCAGTACGGTAGGCAATGATACTGTACTGTAATTTGGAATGTGTTTTACCACGGGTCGGGGGACACATTGGGATCTTTCGCGTAAAATTTAATTTGTTTTCAAAATGGAAGGATTCGTATAAAGGGTACTTCAAATCTTTTAGTAGCATTGGGGATTCATGGTTGATACTCATCAAAAGGTTCACTACTGCCATTCTTCAACAGCTCTCGAACCCAATCATCTTCCCCCAACAGTTCGTTTAAGCTGGTAAAGATTTTTTGTCCTGATATGGATAATGTCTCAAAGGCTTCATTTGCAAATAGGAATCCAATTTCCAATGGTTTGGATTTCTTCGTTTCCTGGTCCAAAGGGTTTGAGTGTAGGGCCAAACACAAAGGATGGTGTCGTGATATTTCATGGTCAATTTGGGATAATGAGAGATGATTTCAGGCTAGATATAGTCATGAATAGCCCCAAAGTGCACAGTGCCATATTCCGTTACATGGGGAGTGATTTAAGGATGGTTCTGTTTGTAAAAGACTCCAGCCTCGGTACGTTCAAATTGGACATTGAGAACACCGGGTGAATCGGTAAAAACTGCAAGTGGAAATTCATGAAATTTCAGATGAGTTCCAACTCGACAAGGTAAAACATAATTTTCCACAAAGGTGGGAAATGCTACCATGGGAACAATGATGAAATACCGTCCGTGTGATTTGTAAATTTCATTCATGATTCAATTGAAACTTGCAGGACTTGGCAATGTATTTAAACTCTACTACTAAAAAAAATTTTTTTATGAGTAATTGTGCTCCGGAGAAAATGTTTCATCAGGTTCCATGGCGAGACAAGTTGTTTCATCTGGTTAGCAATCCTCCATGGGAATGATGGTTTCAGTCAAGGGTTGAGATACATTGTGAGGATTTGAGTCATTCGAGTCAAAAATGCATTCACTGGGGTAGTCTGTTGGTATGGGAGCTTTCACTTGAATTTGCTTTCGAGATTTGACTTCTTCTCGACGAACCTTTTTCACATCCAGTTTAAAACGATGAATCCACTCGGGAATAAACACACTTTTATCGTCACGAGTGTCCACCAGGGTTAATTTAGGACCCTTTTTAAACTTGTCTGTAATCTTTCGCACACCCGTTTGATGAGCATTGCCAATAATGAGGGCCTTTAAAAACAAATCTCTCATCACGATATATTCAGCATGCAAAATTGAAAAGAGTCCTTCGATATCCACTACATGGGTATTGTGAATGGTCTTGGGATAATGTCTATGAGAAGGCAGCACATTTTTATAAGGAAAGACGTGAGAATGCTTGGTAACATTTTTAATCTGCAACAATTGAAGGAGATCCAAAAGGTGAAAGTACAGGTTACCATCCGCCCCAATCAAGATTTGGGCTGGAGGGACTGAAGCATCGAGAGCCAACTGGAGCCACATGTTGATGCTTAGATGTGCTGCTCGAGAATTCGTTTTTAAACTAAAAAAATTTTTTTTGTGGTATTATTGCAAGCTTACGACAATGATAGCCATACAAATCAAAACTTTCAACTTACAATGCTTATTCAGGTCAATAGATTACATAGATAATACAGATTTGTAGGTTACATAGACAATACGATTTGGCAGCTTACAATACAGGTTAGCAGGTTAAATTTCAAGCTGGCAGCTTACTCTAAGTCAATATGGGTTGGCAGGTTACACAGTCAATATAGATTGGCATCAAAGTCAATACAAGTTGGCAGCTTACACAATACAGGTTTGCTGCTCACATAAACTTAATTCCACATTTGCGGGTTCTTCCTCCCTCCAGCTGTAACTTTTCATCATGTCGTGGACAGTTACGGAATGGTTTTTTTTTCAACATATTGCATTACCTCAGGAATGATACGACCCAAATACATGTAGGTGTCTACATCCGTGGCTCCAATCACCAAATCCCATCCGTGGTTCTTTCACTCTAAATAGTCTTTCAGCAGATGTAACTTGATAAACTGTTCCAAATCTTCTTCCTCGCACAATGTCGTTGCGATCGCAACTTTCGTCCTCTTCCATGAAGGAATGGGAATGCTTCAAATTTTTCAAAATGTCCTCGTAGGAAAAGGATTGCAGGCTTTCCAGGCTAGTGCGAATCTCCGCCTGTCTATTGTCATAGGTACTCGCAAAGAGAATGTGATAAGGCACCCATTGCCCTGATAACACATCCATTCAATCGAAACGAGAAGGTCACAGTTGGGTCTGCCGGTCATGATGATTGGAACACAGAGAACATGGAGTATCAATTGAGCTTCAATCGAGCAGCTGAGAGTGAATTTGTGGGACACTAGCCTCGCTTATAAAGCCAGCAAAAAATATTTTTTTACAACTTGCCAAGTATAGTGAATGGTTTGACGGGAATAATTCGTAACATTAATTCAACCCAATAGCTTGCACAAATATCCACCCAGTACGGTTAAGAGATGCACAGGATCTCATAATAGTAGAGACGCTTTCTGGACCGTGCCATGCATTCATCCAGTGCTTCCAGAAAGGATTCGGCCACCTTCAAAGCAAAAAATTTAATTTCAAACATTTTCACGGGAAACTTTTCGTAGATGATACGTAGATGCAACATACACAATAGGAGGAGGTAGGATTCCGTGACCAAATCCACTTTTCTTTGGGGTTTCAAAGCATTCAACCATTCTTGAATTTTTTTCCAAGTGTTTGGGTGTGAATAATTTGTCCACATTCTTTTGTATAAGGGCCACGAGTTTAATAATGAGACGAATGTTGTTGGAAAGGAGGATGTAACGAATCCATTGGAATAGATGCAATTGCCGTTGAGAAATGGGGATTTGTTCCAAGGGCAAACGCAAAGTTTCCAATTCTTCAGAAAACTGACTAAAAATGTCACTAAGCACAGCTTTGTTTAAAAGATACAACTTGACATGAAGAATGAAATGGTCCAAATGACAGCAAGCTTATAAACCATATATATATAGACTAAAAAAATTATTTTTTTTACCTTTTTACACTAGCAAGCCACTCAAGCTTGTGACAATTCTTTCTTTCTTTGTTCGAATTCCATTCTTGTTGAAAAAGAGGTTGGGCTCCTCTTCAGTACCGTTCATGCCTTTCATGTAACGTTCAGACCCAATTACACTGGTGTGCAAAAATTAAGGACGAGACGGTTTTTTCAATATAACTTTGTACAAAAGCTTTCCAAGTAAACACATTTTATACCGTAAGATCCCCAATACGTAAGGACATGTGTAATATGTAAGCAACACTTACTAAAACAGAAATCAGAGGGATAAAAAGAAGCTTGATTGAAAAAGTAGCATGGAGCGCAATGCGACTGAAGGCCGAAACATCCCTGTGATGGGTGTCCAGCAAGAAACATCCGGTCTTTAGTAGGGGATATGATCTCCCCCTGACTGCTAGGCAGGTTTCACAGCGTCTGCCCATGCTGAGAATGAGGGTGTCAATGAGTTGTTGAGGCATTGCTGCCCATTCGTCTTGCAGCGCCAATCGAAGCTCCCGAATCGTTACTGTTGGTAAGGTACGAGCTGCTAAGCGTCTGCCTAGAAAATACCATACATGCTCGATGGGATTGAGATCCGGAGATCGTGCCGGCCAATCCATACGTTCAATATCCTCACTCTCTAAGAGCTGTTCGGCAGCTACTGTGCGATGACATGGTGCATTGTCGTCCATGAAAAGGAACTGCAGACCCATAGCGCCTCTAAAAAGACGCACATATGGAAGAAGAATCTCGTTACAATAACGGGTCCCGTTCACTAAACCTGCGTCGAAGATGTGAAGGTCTGTACGACTACCAAGCATGATGCCTCCCCAAACGAGAACACCGCGACCTCCATACCTGTCCCTTTCAAAGATGTTCGAGGGATGATTGCTGCTTCCCCGCTCTCTCCAGATGAGTATGCGATGAGAATCGCTACTCAAACTGAATCTGCTCTCATCTGTAAAGAGTACTCGTCCCCATTCATTGTCTCTCCAATTCCGGTGTTCCCGGCACCACAGAGAACGCCTTCTCCGATGGACAGGCGTTAAAGGTACACACCGTACAGGGCGTCGTGCAAACAGACCACCACCGTGCAGTCTTCTGGCCACGGTAAAACGCGATATCGGTCGTCCAATCGCCTGTGTCGTGTGTCTAGCGATTTCTCCCGCTATCTGCCGCCTGTTTCTTCTGGCCTGTAAGCCAATGTACTGGTCATATGCGGGTGTGGTACCTCGTGGACGACCCTACTGAACCCCGGATAGCTGTTCCTGTAGTTTGAAATTGTCTCCAAAGTCGTGAAACGATGCTGTGAGCAATTCCGAACTCTGCAGCCACACTTGTCACACTGCGGCCTTCCTCCAACTTCCCAATGATTCGACCTCGGGTAAAAGCATCCAGATGTCGTCTAACAGATTGATTATTCGCCATTTCTCGCTGAGGCAGCAACTCGGTGTGATTTTAACTGCTATACGGCGTGCAATCTCTTTGCCAGAAATACTGATCTTACACCGACAACATGCTTTATACTACTCAGACACTCCCCCATTACGTCTACCTGCATATCTGCGCATGTGCTACCGTACATCACCTTGCTTAATCTCCTGATTGGTCTTTCTGTCCGCTCTGCCTCTTCGTTCAGCTGATATGCTAATTTTTCGACTTCGTCCTTAATTTTTGCACACCAGTGTAGAACGTTGGCTTTCAAAGTCTTCAATTACAATAATAATGGATAGCAACAGTATCCAGTTGCCAGAAATTTGTCAAATGTTTTAGGATCCAACATCCCCGATTTATTTGGATAAGCATAATTCCAAACCAAACGTATACTTTCTTTGCAGCTGTTGCCTACATCAAAGAGAAATCCATCGTTGGTTCGAATAAATGGACTAACTGTACAATCCTCTTTCACAGTAATAACACCATGTATATATACTTTGGTTCCAACCGGACAGTCCAAAATGTTTGTGCGCGTAAAATCCTTTAAAGTGCAATTTGGTAGAAAAAACATGTTCAAATGTTCCTTCTCGTAAATAGGAAACATGTTGAAATGGTAGAATCAACTCTCAAAGCTACACGCAACTAAAAGAGATGCAGAGAAACAGTGAGCAGTCTGTGTAGTCTTATAGAATTATAAAAAAAATTGGTTTCATAAACACAAACAATACAAATTCTGAAAGGTCTCGATAAGTAGATACCGAATATGTATTGTGGTCAAAGATTTTTTTTTAAAATAAATATATAATTTTTTTTACATTAAATATTTTTGCACACCAAATATTTGTTTGATACATCTAGTAGCCGTACAATAATCGATTAACCCCTCTGTTTGCAACTACCGTCAACAGAGGGCGCCACAACAAAGACTTTAAAAAATAGGTATATGTTTCCTTTGTGTATTTCTGTAACGCTATTTTTATTATTGAGTCTGTTCTGAAATCGAAAAAGATGATTAATTTTTGTGGTGTGAATTCAAGTCGAATAAATCTCAAGAAAATCCCCAAAAGGAGTCATCTATTGTTTCTCATTTTCAGAATTAATGTTGGTGAGTTTATTTAAACTTAGCTTTCCGGGAAAAAAGGTAAGCCAATCATTTTACTATTAAATGAACTTACAAATCTAACATGGAGCCACCAGTGAGGAATGTTTATTCATTGTTGATGTATGCGTTATAAATCACGTTTAATTCAGTAGATCATTTTCCTGGAAAGTAGAATATGTTTATTATTCTTACTAGAATCGAAAACGATAATGATCTTATATAATCGAAACTAGATGTATTCTGAAAAGGAAATTCGTCTGTAAGAATTCTTAATCTTTTGATGTGTTTATTATTCTATTATTTGAGTCGAGAAATATATGGGAATTAATTCGAAAAATATTATTATTATTATTTGTAAATTCGAAGATTTTGTTTATTATTCTGAGTGACTGTATATTTATAGTAACTAATTCTGAAAAGCTGTATTTGAGTTGTATAGTTGCATTGAGTTATTATTTAAAAGATGGCTCCTATTAAAGGAAAATACCATTAGTGTTCCAAACTCAGATAAAAGAAATCAAAAGGTATTCTGAAAATGTTGATAATGTAATAGAATCTGGTAATATTCAGAGAGTTTTTGCCTTAAAATGTAATATATTAAAATGTTTAAAAAGGTTAGAAGACAATTATTATGAGTTTTCTGTTTTGGAAGAATTTGTGGAAGATGTGGAATTTGAAAACTTTACTAATTCTAAAGATTTGGCTGATATGGCATTAGAAAAAATTGAGTCATATTTGACTAGTATTAATAGAAAACTACAATTCGAAGAAGATAAATCGAAAAAGTGAATGCTTATTTTAACATAAATCTTCCTAAATATGATCTTCCACAATTTGCAGGTGATTTCAACTCTTGGTTGAGTTTTAAATCTATATTCTCTAGTTCATTGATTCTAATGAATCTTTAACAGGTATTCAAAAATTGCAATATTTACAAAATGCTGTCACTTCAGATGCTTCTAGATTAATAAAAGGATTCGCAATAACTCATGAAAATTATAAACAAGCATGGGAAACACTGTTGAATCGGTATGATAATCAGAGAGAATTGGCATTTTCCCAATGCAAAAGGTTCTTCTCTCTAAAAAATGTTAAACCTACTTCAGAATCAATTTGGGCCATGATAGACGTTTGTAATGAAGTACTCAGAAATTTTAAAACATTAGGATTAGAATGCAATCAATTGGTAGAACTTCTATTAGTATTTTCTCTTCAAGATAAGTTGGAAGATTCTATCAAAGTCAAATGGGAATTAAGCCTTGAAGATAAAAATTTTTTCCTTCATTAAATAAATGTCTTTCATTTCTTGAAAAGCAAGCCAGAAGTCTTCAAGGTATCAAAATTACACCACTCAACGAAAAATCAAATAAAGTATCTCACAAGCCTTATTCACTTAAAACTACTGTAGAGTCAAATGACTCATGTAAACTTCGTTTTTCCTCTCATTCATTACATAAATGTGAAAAGTGTTTAGATTAATATAAATAATCGCTGGAATTTTGTTAAAAAGTCAAAGTTATGCTTTACTTGTCTGCGAGGGAATCATACTGTTTCCTCATGCAAATTTACAACTTCTTGTCGTGCTTGCAAGCAAAGGCATCACACCGTACTTCACCAGTTCCAAAGTAGTCCCAGAGAAATCCCTGTTAGTAATTCAAATCAAAATCTAGCTGCTACTAGTGACCAGAATGTAGTCCAGCCATTGGCTACATCTCAGGAACAGTTTTGCCTTGCAGGACAAATGAATTATTCCAATTCAATTTTGCTCTCTACAGCCATTGTTAGAGTTAAGAATAATCAAAGACAATATGTAAACTGTCGAGCCTTGATTGATGGCGGGTCTCAGACCTCTCTAATTACAGAATCATGCTCAAAAAATTTAAACCTTCCATTTTATGAGTCAGAAAACACTATTTTGGGTTTAGATAACAAAGTTGCTGCCTATGCTACTAAACGAGTAGAACTTCCAACTTTCTCCTCATTTTAGTCAGGATATCTTTGCCGTAAATGCTTTAGTAGTAAAGGAACTCACTTGTAATTTGCCTAACTTCATAGTTTTAAAATTTGATTGGCCTCACATTAATGGACTACAGTTGGCTGATCCTTCATTTTATATTAGTTGACCTGTCGATATGATTCTGGGAGCTGATATATTCTTTGATTTAATTCAGTATGGAAAAATATCTGGGACTCAAAATCAACCATCTGCTCTAAACTCCAAGTTAGGCTGGTTGCTTTCTGGAAAAGTTTCCACAGCCTGTCAGAGCGAAAAGAAGGTCATGTCTGTAATCGATTGCCATGCATTGCTCGACTTACAAAATCAAATAGCCAAATTCTGGGAAGTTGAGTCAATTCCAGATGCTAGTAACCTCTCAGAAGAAGATCAAAAAGTCGAAAAATTCTACCTCGACCACACAAGGAGAAATTGTGATGGTAGATATGTTGTAAGTCTTCCTTTAAAAAACGACAATGCATTGGGTGATTCTAAAGTACAAGCCAAGAGACGATTCATCTCGTTGGAGAAGCGCCTTCAGGACAATCCAGAGTTAAGAGATAAATATGTAAAATTCATGCAAGATTATGAACATCTAGGCCATATGCAACTTGTCCTGAATTCAGAACTTTCGGAACCATCTTCTAAGTGTTTTTATTTACCCCATTTTGAAGTTGTTAGGGAACAGAGCGAGACTATATACAAAGTTACGGGTAGTCTTTGATGCTTCTGCCAAAACTGATTCGAATTTATCCTTAAATGACATTCTTCATACAGGCCTCAAGTTACAAAATGAACTATTTAATATTCTATTAAAATTCAGATGTCACAGGATTGCTTTAACAGCCGATATAGAAAAGATGTTTAGGCAAATTCTAGTTAATGAACATGATGTAGAATTTCAACGAATATTCTAGAGGGAGAGACATGAAGAACCGTTAAAATAGTATCAATTACTCACTGTAACATATGGGACAGCTTGTGCTCCATATCTGTCCCTTAGAACAATTCAGCAGCTAGCTGAAGAAGAAATCAAGAAATTTCCAGAGGCATCTAAAGTTGCTAGAGGACTTCTATGTAGATGATCTTATAACAGGAAGAAATTCGAAGGAAGACGCCAAGAAATTAGTATGTCAAGTAATCGAACTCATAAAGAAAGGAGGTTTCCCGATTCGAAAATGGGCGTCCAATGAATCATCTGTGCTGGAACCATTACCACCAGAATTACGAAGTTCTTCGGGATCTCTACACATAGAAGAGGATCATTTGATGAAAATCTTGGGAATCATATGGAATTTCAAGGAAGATCATTCAGAATCAACGTAAGTTCACCAAATGAAGTAAGGCCAACCAAACGGCAACTCTTTTATCCACCATCACCAAGATTTATGATCCTTTGGGGTTCCTGTCACGAACGACAATTCAGTTGAAGATTCTGATGCAAGATATCTGGAAACAAAACATCTCTTGTGATAATCCTGTCACTGACTGCATTTCCAAATCATGGACACAATTCAAGAATCAAATGAAGCACCTAGCAGAGATTCAGATTCCAAGATACCTTTCAGAAGATGCTACAGCAAAGCGAGTTCTTATAGGTTTTTGTGATGCTTCCCAGCGTGCATATGTTGCTGTTTTCTACTTAAGAACTGAGCTGATTATCGGAAAAGTTAATGTTTCAATGATAACATCTAAGACAAGAGTAGCTCCTGTAAAACCGATAACCTTGCCCAGAATCGAACTTTTGGCAGCTCTGCTTCTTTCTAAACTCTACGTTGTTGTGTTAGAATCTCTGAGAAAAGTAATTCAAATCGATAAGTCATTTCTTTTCTCGGACTCCCAAATTGTTTTGGATTGGTTAAAATCATCTTCCAGCAGATGGAAAATCTTTGTTGCCAATCGTATCTTAAGAATTCAAAGAAATGACTTCTGAAGCATCCTGGCATCATGTGAAAAGTCAAGAAAATCCTGCCGATTGTGCTTCACGAGGTATTGCAGCTTCCAAGCTAAAAGTTCATAAACTGTGGTGGTCTGGGCCACAGTGGCTAAGTCAGGATTCTTTACACTTTCCATCAATTTATTTGTCGACTTCCTGTGAAGAAGACTTGAAATGTGAGGATAAATCATCCACCGTTCTTACTAATGTCTCAACATCAAGTCAAGGAAGCTATTTATTGGAAATCATAGCTAAGTATTCATCATTCTCACGTTTAATTCGAGTCATAACGTGGTGTAAAAGATTCTTCAAAAATTGCAGATCATCTAGAGTTACTGGTGTGCTAACATCAAAAGAAGTATATGATGCTACCAAGATTTTTATTCAAACTGTACAAGAATCACAGTTTCATTCCGAAATTCAACTCTTAAAGAAGAAACATCCTCTTCCCAACAGCAGCAAGCTTCTGCCTCTAGGTGTTTTTCTGGACACCGATGGAATAATCAAAGTTGGAGGAATATTAAAAAATTCGAGCCTGAGTCCAATTTAAAAACACCCAACTCTCCTTCCTAAGAGCCATCACCTCAATAATCTAATCACGCAGTATTTTCATCATATCAATTTGCACAGTGGACCTCAACTTACCTTATGCTGCATTCGACAGAAATTCTGGATTCCTTCTGGCAGAGGAGTAGTCGGAAGACTTTTATCCAAGTGCCAAACTTGCTTTCACTTCAAAGCTAAATCGGGTGAGCAGCTCATGGGGAATTCGCCTGCAAATAGGTTCAGTGCTGGCAGAGCGTTTTTAAACGTTGGCATCGACTTTGGAGGACCATTCATCACCAAACCCAACGTTCCTCGAAGCAAAGTAAAATTAAAACTTCTTCATTTCCATGGCAACAAAGGCTATGCACCTTGAGGTTGTTTCGGACCTCTCAGCAGATGACATTCCGGCGCTTCATATCCAGACGAGGAAATCCAACCAACATGTTTTCCGACAATGCAACTAACTTCAAAGGAGCCTCTTCATATTTAAAGGAACAGTTAAAGCTAATAAAATCTGTTGAAGTGCAGAACTTTGTAACTCAAGAATCCATTACATGGCACTTCATACCTCCCACGGCAACTCACGTCGGTGGACTCTGGGAAGCTGGCATCAAGTCGACCAAGCAGCTTCTAATTAAAACAATAAAATCAGCTGTTGAACTTTGAAGAGCTTGTGACATCGGTAACGCACATCGAAGCATGCTTAAACTCAAGGCATCTAACTCCTCTGTCTAATGACCCTCACGACCTGCAACCTCTTACTCCAGGACATTTCTTGATTAGTGCTCCAATGGCTTCTTTTCCAGAAGAGGTCCCTTCACAACCAGCAAGCTAAAAGAAGCGATGGAATTTAATTCAACATCTCCGAAATCAGTTGGAAGAGATGGCACCTGGAGTACCTAAATCAATTACAACAAAGAACCAAGTGGAATAAACCAAGACGAAACCTGAAAGTCAACGATATGGTCCTTGTGAAGGAGGACAATCTCTCACCTCTGCAATGGAGCCTAGGCAGAGATGTTCAAGTATTTCCAGGAGACGATGCTACTGTTCGAGTCGTGGATGTCAAGACCCAACGAGGATAATTCAGACGTCATATTACCAAGTATTGCCTACTGCCAACGGAAGACTGAACTGATAGTCCAGGCGGGGGAGTATGATTACAACTACCGTCAACAGAGGGTGCCACGACAAAGACTTTAAAAAATATGTATGTTTCCTTTGTGTATTTCTGTAACGCTATTTTTATTATTGAGTCTGTTCTGAAATCGAAAAAGATGATTAATTTTTGTGGTGTGAATTCAAGTCGAATAAATCTCAAGAAAATCCCCAAAAGGAGTCATCTATTGTTTCTCATTTTCAGAATTAATGTTGGTGAGTTTATTTAAACTTAGCTTTCCGGGAAAAAAGGTAAGCTAATCATTTTACTATTAAATGAACTTACAAATCTAACACCCTCAAAGGACTCGGAATTGTTTTTGTAGTTTACAACGTTACCCATTCTGAAATCTTACCCCCCATAAGAGGGTCCCCACAATTCTAAATGTGTTTAACAACCAATCTCGATATCTATGGAGCCAAAAAAATTTAAAGATTTTTTTAAATTGTTTAAAACATCATTTTTTAAATAAATATATATTTACATTAAATATGTTTGCATACCAAATATTTCTTTGATACATCTAGTAGCCGTACAATAATCGTTTAACCCCTCAAACGACTCGGAATTGTTTGTAGCTTACAACGTTACCCATTCTAAAGTCCTATCCCCCATAAGAGGGTCCCCACCATTCTAAATGTGTTTGTGACAAATCTATACGGAACTTTATCACTAACCTTCTGAGTCGTCTTTTTTAGGGAAATTTAATTCCCTACCTATTTCCAATCAGCTCCAAAGAGAGGACAGGATTCCTTGTTATGCAGATTATATAAAGTATTTAAGTTAAACGGAATAGTAAAGTTAGAGCAGTAGGAGAGAGAGATTGAAGCAGGAAGTTATAATAGTGAAGTTAGAGATTTATTATTGAAGATTTCTAGGTGGATAAATTAGGCAGGAAGAGCTGAGATTCAGTGTGGTAAATATTAATTTATATTTGAAGTCTCACTAAAGATTTATATTAGGAGCGAGATTAAAGTTAAACGTTCAATAAGAACATTATAGAATATAATTCTGGGATCACTTATCGTGGTAATCTCTGCGTGATCTATATTATAATTGTTAATTAATTGGATCATTAAATATTTAAGTTAATTTAAAGGACATTCCCTTTAAAAAACCTCATAATACTAGTTAGATATATTTGTTAATAAGTCTTTGATTCTATTTGGATAAGATAACCAAATAAAGAAAGTTATTTATAAAAATGGCTACTGGCTCTTATCTGACTCCTACTTATTCTCGTTCTCAAAGTGAGGTCCAAGGGGACCTTCACATGTTTAGCAATCAATTTCGACATCTATAGAGCAAAAAGGTTTTAACATTTCTTTTAAAATTCTTTAAAACTTTATTTATTTTGTAAATAAATAAATATATATATATATATATATATATATTAAATAAATATATATGTATATATATATATATATATATATATATTAAATAAATATATATATGTATATATATATATTAAATAAATATATATGTATATATATATATATTAAATAAATATATATGTATGTATAAATATATATATATTAAATAAATATATATATATATATATATATATATATATATATATATATATATATTTTAAATTCTTTAAGACTTCAAAAATATTTTTTTCACACTAAATATTTTTGCACTCCAAATATTTCTTTGATACATCTAGTAGCCGTATAATAATCGTTTAACCCCTTAAATGACTCGGAATTGTTTGCAGTTTACGACGTTACCCATTTTAAAGTCCTACCCCGCCCCATAAGAGGGTCCCCACAATTCTAAATGTCTTTAACCAATCTCGACATCTATGGAGCCAAAAAATTCTAAAGATTTTTTAAAATTATTTGAAACGTCAATACTTCATTTTTCTATAACAATGATTTATAAACTTTAAGCAGATTTTATATCAGCTACATCCTGTCATTTTTCCAGAGACTATTTCCAAGCTCAACATGCTTCCAGTTTACTTTTTGGATACTCATCATTTGCTTGTCATTCATCGACACTTGTATCGCAATTTTGTGGATAGTTGCATTTTGTATATTCCCCTTGGAACACAATTGAATGTGTATGGAGATTCTTTTGCAGAGGGTTACGTGACCAATACGTTTATACGAACCCAAGATGGATTTTTGTACGACCCCACGACTCACGGTTTTGCGAGTAAACGTTTTGTCGCTTCCTACGTTTCCGATTCTTCGGGATGGATCCTGACACGGGAGGCTATGCACACTCTGATATTGTTTGGATTCGGTACAAACGTTTCCTATCTGTTCGTTTGTTCGGATCATGCCAAAGTACTCATTTGGACGGACGATATTTTAAGGACAGTGGGGAGAAGACCGCATCCCGATTGGAAATTGGTGGGGTGGGATATATACAATGGTATTCAGGTCGAAATCTTCAATCCCAAGGAAAAAGAGTCTACAGGAATTTTAACGAATTGATAGTAAGATAAATTGAAAAAAAAAGTTTATTTATTTTATATATATATAACAGCTATCGGAGCTATAAACATTTTATAGCTCCGATTTACTAACTGGTTTCAACTGGCGCTCTATCCTGATGCCCCACTTCTGGGCGTATTGATTGGCTCTGATAATCTTTTGTATTTTCGCATCATGGATTTAACCTACCTCCTCGGTAGAAAGAATGGCACCATCTTTGCCAGACGTTACTCCAACAACATTGTCTATGGAAAAGACGTGCTGCCTCTGATCCAAAAATATCCCCGATATACTGCCAATGCTCATTTGGTCACCCGAGATACAGCCAATCGTATCCTGTGCCGTGGAAATCTTGAACTGGCCGAAAGATTTTCAAACGTCCTCGATTATGGCTGTGCCTACGTGCAAGGTAAGTGCACCTTTGAACTGTCGTACAAGTCCTCTCCTAGATTGTTGGTGGTCAATACCCCCCATGAAAGTACTGTCAAAGTTTCCCAATGGATGCGAGACTTTATGCTGGACGTGGAATTGCAACGAAAGCGGGCAACTGAATTATTCAGGGAATACATTTGCTCTGTCACCCCAGAGATGTTGCCGATATACGACAAAACTATGGAGGTCACTCGAGAAATTAATAGGGAAATTATGGAGGCCACTCACAAGAAATGGACGATACTATGGTGGCCACTCGAGAAATTAATAGGGAAAATATGGGGGCACTCGAGAAATGGACGATACTATGGTGGCCACTCGAGAAATTAATACGGAAAATACGGAGGTCACTCGAGAAATGGACGAGACTATGGAGGTTGGAGAAAATCAAATGGACGGTGATGAGACTGATGGGGGAAATGACGTAGCTGCTGAAGATCAAAATGACATGACTGGTGATGAAACTGCTGGGGAAAATGACGTGAGTTGGGAAAATTTATTTCAAATGGTGAATGAGTCTGCATTTAAAAGAACAGGGGCATCATATACTTTGAAAAATCAATTTTTCAATTTTAGTTCTAAAAAATAGTGCTTATTTTTCTGAATCTAAAAATGTATAATACTTATATGTTTGTTGATAAAATAGCCCTAAAATATGAAAAATAAAATTGTAAACAAATGACCACGCCCTTTTTGACACACCCCTTTGAACTTTAAATATGTATTTTCCCCTGTATTTGATCTATATAAACGTTCTATATAGTGAACAAAATATCTTTTAGTATGTCATGTCTAATTTTTTAAGAAATAAATTTATACTTGCAAAAAGAAAATTAAGATTTTCATAATTTTAAGGTTTTATGATTATTTTAAAGAAATTATGCAATTATTCGTTAAAAAACTGGTTCATTATGTTTGATATGCTGCTGTATATATATGTGTAAATTTTTTTGTATATGCAAAGAATATTTTTGTAAGAAATGGTACCTATACATGAAAATATGTATTAAAAGATCTCGAAAATTATGTTCATGTTAACTAAAACAAAGGGAAAAAAACATATGAATTTAAAATTACTTTTGTAACTCTAGAAAATGATTAAGGATTATTATTAGTCATATAAAAATAGACAAGCAAATACTAATCAAGTGTATAATATGTGAAAATATGTTTTTTTTAGTTTTTTCACTTTTTCTCAAAAGCATATTTTTTTGCATTTAGGTACATTTTTTAAAAAAAAAACTATTGTACTATATGATTCCAGATTTTGTATACTTCTATACAAGATGCCTATGCATATAGTGAACCTATTTTTTGTTCTATTAAGATAGTGCCTAAAAAAAGCAGAAAAATAAAAAAAATTCAAATTTCAATGTTTCATAATTTTTTTAAAGAAACTATACTAACACTTTACTAAAAAAAATGGGTTCACTGTATTTTATGTATTGTTTTATATATGTGTAAAAAATATTTTGCATAAGAAAAGGATATATTTTTAAAAAATGGTACTTATAAACATAAGTATATATTACGAGTTTTCAAAAATTATGTATTACTTAAATTAAGTAGTAAAAAAAAAAACCTTTGGAGTAAAAAGTTATTTTTGTAGATCTGCAGAATAATTAAATTATCTTTATTAAGAACGTAAAAAAAATCTAAGCTCTATTGGAAATTCTAAATTATATATGTCTCAGAAACAAAGGGTCTTAATTTTGTCATTTTACTCTTTCAAGCATGTCCTGGTTCCCAGGCTATTTCAATAATGAACAGGATTTGTGTGAAAGGTTTACACAGTTGCCTCAAACAAATTCATATTTCACGAGATCATTAAACCCAAGGATTATGGTCGTGGTTCCTGATGAATAAATTAGATCAGTCCTCGGAATATGGCATGAAAATTTTTCACCATACTCACACCAAACTGTTAAATAAAATCTAAACAACATACTAAAAAAAATTTTTTTTTACTGTGATAGTTTAAAGCAGTTGAAGCTACTTCAATTTATGAAGTAGCTTCAACTGCAGTAGCTCTCAAGGGATTCAATTTTGAAAGCCACCAAGTTTTTTCTGTCTCTCATGATGACAAGGATGGCTGGTCGTGGTAATGTTCTTACTCTTTTCCATCGCCATGGATTAATCATTTTGAGCCTTCGGTTGCTCTGTATCCTTCTTTTTAATATTTAAAATCCAGTTCATGTTTCTGGGAGGCATGTTTATGGTAAAAATGACCAATGTCATTCCCTCGTGACATTCAGGGCAGCGCACACGATCATTTAAATGCTTTTTAAAATGCCTGTAAAAGGATGCATGTGTCTAAAGGTAGTTGCGTGCCATAAAAAAATATGGGCCAACACGAAATGATTCTTTCCAAATGATACTCTTTATCCAAAAAATGTACTCACCTCAAAGTCATGTGAGCTTTTAAAGAGTGTATCGCAAGTGTGTTTCGATTTCAACAATTCATGATGAAGGAAGTTAACACTATCTTATATATAGTATATATAGTATGAATGTAGTATGAATGTAGTAAGAATGTAGAAAGAATGTAGAGAGAGAGAAAGCTACTTCTTTATTACTGCTTCTTATTTATTGCTGATATAGTCGTGAGTATAATCCCTCTTGTTTCTTGGTGGTGAAAATAACAGGAAATCATTTTTCCAACATCGCTCTGCAAACGTTGGCGAGACCCAAAAAATGAGAGAACTGGTCACGATCATTCTTCCAATTTGCAGGAAAACCTAGAAATAGTAGATGCACCTAGTCAAAAAGAACTTATGGGGAAAATGACAGAGGACTTACCAAACAATGCCATTCAAAAGTCGGAGTAACATCAACCCAAAAATTATTAACAGACAAAATGATTCTAAAATATTTTGCCTCGAAAAAAATTTTTTTTTAAGGTGATGGTTTAAAACCACAGCAGTTGAATAAATATAAGTGTAAATTTGGTTGTGATGAGTTAAAATATTTGGGTTTAATTATTAATAAGGAGGGAATTAAAACTGATGAAACAAAAATTCAAGCTATAGTTGAAATGAAACAACCGCGTAATTCAAAAGAGGTGTCGAAATTTTTAGAAATGTCCAAGTGGTACGCAAAATTTATTAACCCTCTGAGTGGTTAGCTTCCTCCTGAAAAGTTATTCCGAAAGCGTTTACTCTTATTTTAACATTCGCTTTAAAAATGCAACAGACTTCTTTCCTTTCCCCCTTTTAAAACTTGGTAGGACGAACGGGGACAATTTTATGACTCAGTTCGGTCACTTTGTAAAGTAAGAACCAAGAGATCAATCGTTTACAGCTAGCTGTCAAGTTGCCTTGGGCAATCTTGTTTGAAAGTTGTAGTGCAACTGGGTCGTTTCCCCTATATGTTTAGTCACAGTAAAATTAAAACAAAATGAAGGGTGGAAAAAAGGAAATTAATAGTGTGTTAGAAGTTGAAAAATAATTATATTTTCTTCAAACAAAATTTATTTTTCTGTCATTTTTTAAAAATTAAATATATATATATATATATATATATATATATATATATATATATATATATATATATATATATATATATACACTGCTGGACAATTGCTAAGGACGGATCACAAATTGCTATGTAGCATAACATTAAGCGAGACATGAGGCCTAGTAGGATAAAATATAGTTGCCACACTGTTCAGACATTAGAATAAAGAATATTTATTGTTCTGGAAAGTACAAAAGCTGTGAAACATCTGAAAGAAAAAAAATGTTCATTTGATCTGCGTACGGAGAAATGGAACAACGCATCTAAAAGTCAGCAGGTACCTTAAAGAAAGGTATCACTAGGGGATATGTCCACCGTGGAGTGTGATGCAACATTCCACACGTCGTACCATACTTTGCACATTATTATCCAGCAGCTGTTGAGGCAATTTATCCCATTCCTCTGTGAGTGCACGGATGAGGGTGTTCTTGTTTGTCGGAGGATAGTTTCGACCAGCAACTTGCCTCCCCAAAGCATCCCACACATTTTCAATGGGGTTTAGATCTGGAGAACGCACTAGCCATACGAGACGTTGAATACCCTCTCTGTCAAGACAATCCTGAACAGCGAGTGTTCGATGACATGTTGCGTTGTCGTCCATAAAAACAAATTTATCACCGACAGCACCACGGAAAAGACGAACATGAAGAAGTAGAACTTCATCAATGTATCGTTGGCCCGTCATAGTCCCATTCGCAACCACATCTAGGCGCGTGCGGCCATTGATCATGATGCCGGCCCACACCATGATACTGCATGTCGGATATCGGTCCTTTTCCTGGATATTTTCTGGACGATAAGCAGTACCACTCGCGCCAGATCAGTTGGCGTCTACAATCCGATGACAGACTGAACCTACTCTCATCTGAGAATAGTACGCATGCCCAGTCCTGTTCAGTCCAATTGTGATGCTCACGACACCATTGCAAACGGGCAGTACGGTGCTGTCTGGTCAATGGGACACACACAACAGGTCTGCGTGCGTGTAGTCCTCCTCCCCTCAAACGTCTGGCAACAGTTTTCGGGAGATCTGCTTTCCTGAGGCAGCAAGAAACTGATTTGCCACCTGCTATGCTGTGGTGCACCTGTTCCTTTTTGCTGATAGGACAATATATCTGTCTTCTGCAGGCGTCGTACTTCTAACACGACCTCCCTCGTGCCGTCTACTACACATTCCAGTAGTTTTAAATGACTTCCACAGCCGTGAAACAACGCTGTGAGCGATGTCGAACTCCCTGGCAACATCTGTTATTTTTCGCCCTTTTTCGATCTTTCCAATAATTCGGTCACGCATAAAATCATCTATGTGATGTCGGGAAGACATGCCAAAAATTTTAAGTTCGTCTATTAAATCTTTGCTGTAAAACTTTGACTTGAAACAACAACTGTCCACACACGTCAAAACCTTTAAAGCTCTTATGAACGCTATCACGTGATGAACAGACGTGGAAAAAAAAAAATTTGCATACTCATACTTCTTCTTACTAATATCCCGCACTTATTCTAATTTTGCACATTTTGCTTCCTTTCATTTTGTAGTTGCTACGGATGATAGTGTTATCCGTCCTTAGCAATTGTCCAGCAGTGTATATATTGGTATTGCGATTTGCATCAGAAAAAAGCATCCTGTATTCATTTTTGAATATAAGAGTAAGAAAACGCGCTCACTTTCCTGTTTTTTAAAAAAGTAATGAGGTAAAAAGAGCAAAGGCCCTATCTCTTTTTTTAAACAATAAGCCAATAAATGGTGCATACGGTGATATACATACGATGATTATATTTATGAAATAAAACCGATCTTTCTCTATTCAATTATATTTTTAATTTAAAATAACATAAAAAAAAGATTTCAATACTTTTAATTTATTTTAATTAAAATCATGTAAATGATATTTTTATGTTAACTGAATATTTTTCGGAAAAAATCTAAATTTTCATTCCTAGTGTTCTCCTTTTCGAACTTCTTGTATTAAATAAAATTTCTTTTCTACATCGGCATTTGTGATGGACATAACACACATTCAGTCAATAATTTTTAATTTAAATGGGGGATATACTTCTTCAAATGCGCATGACAGTACTTCTAACCATATTCTACTCAAGTTTAATTTCTTATTTTTCTGTTTTTTTTTTTTATTACAAGGAAAAATGTCACACATCGATAACTACATTTTTCACACAATTCAGTCATTACAAATTCTATTGTGAGAAAAGTTCTCCCTAATTAATTTTGTCTTTCAAAACAGTACACTTAAAACAATTTTGTTCAGTGAAGTTAACCGACAGTTCCACAATGCATCCATACGAAATTTTAAAAACAATTTTAACATTTTGAAATGTATCCTGTATTAAATTTTTTGAGTATACACAAATATTTCCTGCTGTATGGAAGACATAGTATGAGATGTGGTGTGTGGTTTTGAAAGAATGTTTTCGTACGTGTAGACTATTTTTGAAAATTTAAATATCACTAAAGCTGATCATATAACTGCAAATGAGCCTCATTTTAATGTTTGCTGGTATCAAAATAAAACACTTTACAATATTAAACAGCCCATGGGTTTATATTCAATATCAAACTATTCGCAAAATGGTTTACAACTTCTATTCAAATTGTAAAGAAACTGAAATATAAATATATCTTACTGCAGTCAAAAATATTCATAATATGTAAATATATCCTATTCCTCCACTTATTTCAGTGCATTTTAAAAACTGTAGCTGAATGCAATTTTTTATATTTATAAACGAAGCATAAAAGCTCACACAGTCGTAAAAATGTCCTTATCATTTTTAAATATACTACTATAAAACGTATATGGATTGTAAGATCAGTTGTAAAATCCTAAAAGCTTTTAGAGGAGCAAAAACATGTAATTTTGGATTGATCAAAATTTTAATATAATACACAAATATACATGTTATTAAGCAAATACATTTGAAAAATCAAACTTTCTTCGGAAATAAACGTAATTGAAAGAAAAATGTTTAATTAAAAATGAGTGGAAATACATGTTTATCTAAGGAGTATCCCAAAAGTGAGGCAATCCTCAAACTTAAAATTCAAACTCAGTGGCACAACAATCCATGATGGCCAGGAACTACTATGTCCATCCCAATATACGTAGCCATTGGGCGCTGAGGTGCATGAACAGATGTCCCGATTTGGTGGTCTGTCTGAAGAGAGACCTTCAGTGTTTAAAACCCCAAGCAAGCTTGGTACTCATTTATCGACCCAATGTAGCGGGGATGAAAGGTAGAGTCGACCCCCCTTGCCCAGCCCGTTAATAGAACCCAAAACCTGTGGTGTGGAATCACGATACACTACCACTCGACCATATTCGGTGAAAAATAAAACTTAATGTTAGAGTCTTATATAATTCCCTAATAAATGAGGGAGTCCAAACTTTTTTTCCATGTAAACTATTTAGACGGAAATGGTTAATTATGAACATTTCACAAGTTGCATAAATTAAAATTAACTGTTACAGTTTACATAAATTTTTAAGAGTGCAAAAAGTGTATTTTGGCTGCACGAATTAATTTTAAAAGGAATACGGTTACGAAAAAGTAGTGCAAATCTATCTAAAGTATGGTTGGTTACCTTAGATATTGTCAAACACAACAAAGTATTGGGAGCCAATTCCACAATTCGTTGTTATAAAAATGTATGGAAAATTACAAGACTTAGTTTTTGCATTTGTAATTTATATATATTTTATTTTCCTGAGAGATTTAAAAGCTAGAGCGGCATCCATCAAAACCGCGGTTCCCTCTCTGTTTTTCCAGATCGCCCCTGACTAAGCCGGCTCTGCCATAGTAAGTGAAAATGCCGTATTTTGTTTGTCAAGATCATTTTATAACAGACTGCATTTTTCATGTATTTTAGATGGTCGTTTTATATTTTCTACATCAATATCTTAATGTATGAATTTATAAAATTACATAAAATTCTTGACATTCGCATCAATGACCATTATAATTTTTATTAGTAGATGAATGTGTCATCAAACAATTACATGACTATTATTAACATATTATTTTAACCATTTAATTAATATTAACTATAACATAACGCACACAAATTTTCTGAACTTTAGAATAAATATTTCGAAAACTACTTCAGATATACTCAAAATTTTTCATTCCTACGCTTTAGCTTCTCAGTTTTGCTTCTATGTAAAACTTTATTGTATATTCATCGATTTTTTTAGTATATTTTTTGCTCTTAGTATGCAGTTTTCAACTGAATTGTATGAAATCTTCGAAATATATTAAAAAATACCAAAGAAGCTATATAATAAAAAATTTGAAATTTATATTACACTCAAAGAGTTGCTAGAACTTATGGTAAATAATTTTTAACTGCGCGATACATTTTTTTTTCGAAATTTGAAATGGAATTTCTAACATAAAATTTCTAGCTTTATACGGTCGAGATTTCAAAAAATATCCAGATTTTAATTACTTATTCAGTTAGCCTTTAAAAGAAGATAAATGTTGAGGTATTTTGCATAAATATATATTTTTGAAGAATAATTCGAATGTTTTTGAATAGCTCGAATTTAAAATTGATTTTTATGTTTATTTATATGCATAAATGTTTACTGTAAATGTTTCCGTATATTTTTGATTACCATTTATTCAAACATTCAAGTTATAAAAAAAAATGTGAGAAAATCTTCATTCATGTTGTCTTTGATGTAAACTGAAGTTCAAGCACTTAAAATTCAAATATAATTCGGTGTACTTTAACAATATATAACTAGGCACTGTACGTAAATTTCCCTGAACACTTGGGCTTTGAAATCTAAAAAAAAAACTAATAGATCTTAATTAGTTTTCTTTTCGTTATTATTTTTATCCAAGTATAAGAAAATGTTTCAAATTATTTGGTGAAGTTTAAATTTATGCATTTTTAGTGGTTGGAAAGTTGAAAAGATTTCAAATTTTAAAGTGTTTGGTGTTTTATTAATTTTTTTTCATCTTATAATGAAATAATCATGTTTGAAAAACTGAAAGCATTGATTAAGATAAGAAAAATGAAGCGAAAGAATATACTTTAAAAAAGATAATTTGTCTAACTATATAAAATAGCAGATTGCCCTGACACGCCCCAACTTGTTACAGTTTCAAATTAATATGAAACCAAAAGGGAATTGTAACATATTTTACTTATGCGTTGGGACTTTTCAAAACTTTTAAAATACCAGCTAACAAACAAACACTTCCTGGGGTCTAAAGAAATTTTCCCCCGATTTCTTACGATTGCTCGAGGGTCAAAACACGGGGTTCCCGGCGAGCCATAAAACTTCCTATCAGTGTCCTGCTGTGTTGCTTCCACCGTCCCTAATTATCTTTCAAGATGTTAAACCTTTAAAAGGGGGAAAGGATTTCAGAAAATTACGGCTAATCCGCTTTTGAAAATGTTACTTGAAGGCAAAAAACCCGTGCAGTGCATTTTGAAATATCTTTACAATGACGGAATTTTCCGTGCTAACCGCTTGGAGGGTTAAAAATTATGCTGATCTTTGAGAACCTCTTTATAATCTTAAACGAAAATTTAAAAAAAAAATTATTTGGTTGATTGAGGCGCAGAAAGCATTCGACGTGGTCAAGGCGGCCATAACAAAAGCGCCAGTTTTAAAATTGCCAGATTTCAAAACTCTTTTGAGTTATTTACGGATGCAAGCTCAATAAGGGTAGGAGCAGTTCTAAACCAGGAGCAAAGACCAGTAGTATTTGCTTCTCGTACACTTAGTACTGCGGAGAGGAATTACACGGTAACACACAAGAGGGAATGTTTAGCAGTGGTTTGGGCTCTGAATAAATTCAGAACGTATTTAGGTTCTTTGCCTATTAAGGTTATTACGGATCACGCTGCGTTAACACGTTGAACACATGGTAAAAATTTGTCAATTAGAATGATCAGATGGTCATTAAAATTAGCAGAATTTAATATAGAATGAGAGCATCGTTTCGAAACTCAAAATGCAGTAGCTGACGTTTTGTCGAAAAACCCAATTGAAAGTATAATAGGGGAGAAAGTTCATTGTGCAATAATCAGGGATTTGGCACTTTCGTCACGAGATCAGTTAATAGAAGAGCAAAGAACAGACCCAGAATTAGGTCATATCTATAGATATCTGGAAAACCCAGAAGATAGCTCAGTTAATGCAACAATATGTGAGAATTATCCTGAGATTTTCGTTTAATTGAAGGCTTGTTATTTTATGCGAAATATGCAACGTCATTAGGAGAAATGCGAGTATACATTCCCCAAAATCTTTAAGGAATGAAATAATGAGAGAATTTCACGACAAGCCATTAGCAGGTCATTTTAGACGTTTTAAAACTTATCATAAAATAAGGGATGTTTGTTATTTCCCGTATATGAGAAAATTTATTGATCAATATGTCTCTACATGCCATATGTGCCAAATTAATTATTATACAAACGCGTTACCAGCTGGTCGGTTAATTCCAATTGTATCAAATTATCCAAATGAAATAGTTACGTTAGATTTGTTAGGCCCGTATCTTGTGTCGAGAGTAAGATGTAACCGATATGTATTAGTAATTGCGGATCATTTCAGCAAGTGGGCTGAAATCATACCCCTTAAAAAAGCCTCTGCTCGAGTTATAGCAGATAATTTTTTGATAATTATATATCGCGTTTTAAAGCTCCAATAAAATTAATTAGGGATAACGGTCCCCAATTTATCTCCGATATTTTTGAGCATTTAAGCGAAAGATTAGGCATAAGGCATGTGAAGACTGTTGTATATAGACCTCAAGCAAATAGAACAGAACGCGTAAATCGCGATCTGGTGCAAATGATTGCAAATTATGTCAATGAGCAACATGACACATGGGACCAATTCTTGAGTGAGTTTGCTTATGCTATTTGTACGGCAGTAAACGAAAAATCAGGGAAAACCCCTGCAGAATTATTTTTAGGTAGAAAGTTGATTACGCCTTTTCAGAAATTAGTGATTGTATCAGACGGAACGGAATTTGCAGTAGGAGATATTGAGAAATTGTTTGAGGAGGCTAGACGAAACACAAAAAACTAAACATGAAAAATGGGAGAAATATTATAATAGACACAGGCGTGATGCGCAAATTAAGATGAATGATTGGGTTTTGATAGCAACTCATCCTTTATGTTCGGCAACAAGAAAAGGGGTAGCTAAATTTAAACCAAAATTTGAAGGTCCGTATAGAGTATTAGATGTAAAGAATAACAGCATATATAGTGGTATAGAAGGCGGGAAAAAGGTTAACGATTAATGTAGATCAGGTTAGAATATATGGTCATAGGAAATGTGACGAGACGGAGATAGGAACTGGTAGTTCGGATAACGGTAGTTTACGCGATGAATCGAGTGGTTTTGACAGTGTACAACGGAGATCAAAGGAGTCGGAAGATGGTAAAAAGAAAGGGTTAGAGGTAAAGCGTGAGTTAGAGGAAAAAGGGTTAAGTTTTAAACATGATCAGGGTGAGAAACACACAAATAAGACCAATAAGCGCGGATCACTTATCAGATCAATTCCTAGTTCTTGGTCTGAGAAAAGTAGAAGGATTAAAAGAAGCAAAAAGGAAATGTTAGGCTATAAAAGATCACATGAATCTAGGTCGGGAGGACCAGAAAGGAAGATGCAGAAGGGTTCAGAACATAGAGTACCTAAAAGAGCTTTGTCGTCGAACGATAAAACTAATAGTAATCTGCCAAAATTTAGAAAGAAAAGCCGAAGAGAAGAAACAGTAACGCCCACCACAAGCGGCTACAACCTCAGACCGCAAAGTGGAAAAAGAGCGGAGTCCCGACCAACCATAGAGAGGAAAACACAACAGGGAGGACCAGTTCGATCCAGAAAAGGCAGAGGAAGGAACGACAGTACCTACATCGAAGACCGAACAAGATCAAACAACAGGAATGCCAGACGAGGAGGTGATCAACAACGGCAGGACCAGGAAAGGAGCGTGTACGAGAAAGTTTTTATCCCTGGAGGTCTTGGTAGGAAACGCCAACTACAAGTCATAAGAACCAGGTTGTGTGTGTATCGTTTCTTTTTATATTCTTTCGAGCAAGTGGTCGGAAGAATTATTGCAATGAAGCAAGTCACGGTCGGATATTTAAAATTTAAGAAGCCAAGCAAAAGTGGACACTACAATGAGTGTGTTTTTCTAGAAGAGAAAAATAAACTTTTGTCTTGTAACAATGGTAAAAATGCATTTGTTTACATCTGTGTATGACTTCGCTAAGAGGCGACAATTCCTTTGGTTGTTTGTTTTAATTGTTTATTGAAAAATGGTTGTAATTGTATAGTGTATGTATATGTATTGTTACATTGTTTCATATTAATGTACATCTGGTTTTGGGAAACACGGCGTAGACAGCATACTAACATAACATTAACCAGCGCTGCGTGATTTGAGGGTAAGTTTTTGAAAAAGCCAGATGAAATATATGTATAGAAATTAGTTGTAATTTAAAAGTGATATGTAATGTTTAAAAATTGTGAAATGTAATCATAATGTGTGAAACTTTGTTTTTGCCAAAAGACTTAGGAAGTTTTTGTTTCAGTGTGACAGACCCTGAAGTCTATAGAAAATTTTCATTTGGCTAGGGACTTCAAACTGATATGTGTTTCATGGCGGATTTGTCTGTACAGACGTCAAGAAGATTGTGAAAAAGCTGAAGTCTATGAAACCATAAAAACGAATGTTAACACCTTTTAAAGTAGCATTTAAGTAGAATTAAGTTAGTTAAGGGACATGCGGACCTCGTTCTTTTGCCAGTTAAGTCATATATGGTTTTTCCCCGGTCCCTTCACCCGGAAGGGGCATGTCCATTTATTTTGTACATGTGAGAATCTACCGTGATTAAAATGCATAACTATGAATGTTGGTCTAGTTAAATGAGTAAAATTCATTCTGGCTGTTTAAAATTCAAATTAAGGAGAAATATTAAAAATTAAACTTAAGATGAATAGTGAAAATTAAAATGTAAGTGGAGCATTGGAAATTAATGGTTAGAATGAATATTCGAAGTTAAAATTTAAAGCGAGGAAAGTTAGAAGTAGAAGAATAAAATTTAGGCACGTAATTTCTTAAGGGTCATTAAGACCCTCGAATAAATCACGTTTTGCTTCTTGGAGAGGTTGTGACGTCTCACGCGTCTTTTCTTTAGGCCAGAATTAATGGCAACTCTTTTCCAACCAAATCCAAGAAGTGAAGTGTGAATAAAAGATGCAAATGAACAAACTTCACGTCGCCATTTCTTTTCATTCAAATGCGGTTTATGACCTTTGAGACGCACCCGGTTTTCCACATTAAAATCACCGATATCACACAACACTGGATGGTGCTCCGTGTATAAAAATAAAAATTGTTTCAAATCGGGCACCGCGCCTCCCATTTGATAACAGACGGCACAAAAAAACACCACCAGTGCATAGACTGTTTCTTTAAATTGTAACCTTTGAATTTTTCGAGGAGCATACAATTGAATCGATTGGCGAAACATGCCAATGGTGTAGCCGGATGATTCTCGAAAATGACCTGCAAAGGGTAACACATATTCCGATCCCAACAATGCACGCATTTCAATCATTTCGTAAAAATGTTCTGGAATATCGCACGATTGGCTGATGGTGTAAGATTTCCAAACGGTGGACCGACTCGCATACAAGCAATGAAATCGCTCTTGGTTAAAATTATTCAAGAGTAATAAACAAGGTTTTTTGGGATGAATTTCGCAATCCGATGCTGTGAAATTGACATTGTCAATGTGCCGAATAATACTTCGGACGCGGTCTTCGGGTCGGACATGAGATTTAGAGCTCATTTTATCTTTGTTTATTAACCAAGCATTATGAACCGAAAATATGTGTGTGTACTAGATATGGATGAAACTTTGGGTTTTTCAACCGGGGAAACGTTTCACGTTCGACCTAAATTTCAAACTTTGATCAACCTTTTAAAATTGATTGAGGCCGACATCATTTTATGGAGTTTGGGGTCGGATGAATATGTCCGCCGAGTGGTGAATGGGTTTTTACCCGAACTCGTCACATCTTTTCAAACTATTTGCGCGCTCAGAATGCAATTATTCCAAAACCTATTACCAATTTACAAAAGCTTCGGCCCATATACGAGACATGTATTCGGAGCCCATTTTTTTAATAGCTGTCGATGATAAAGTGAGTGAAAACATGGACGAACAGTACGATTTGCGCATTTATGTGCCACCGTATACTAAAGTAAACTCGTGTGACAAGGAATTGTTGCAAGTGTGTGAAAAAATAATTAATGGTATAGTTGAATTGATTCGGTAAATATAAAGACATGTATAGTGTAGAGCAATTTCTGAAAAAGATTCAAAATATGCAAACCCAATGGATTTGTTTACGATGGTTACGAGCTCATAACGCGGCTCGACCCAACATTGGGCTAGAATATCGTTACAATACGCTTCGAACCATTCCCATTTATTAACAAAGCATGGTGTACTGGATTTTATTGTTGTTGTATTCTCTCCTTCTTCTTTTGTATGCATGGCAGTATCAATCTCCCACCCTTCAAAAATGGCCCTTGTTGACTGCCGACGATTCCTCGACCCCAATCGTCAGTTGTGAAGAGACAAAAGATTGTGATGAGCATCACATTTGCTTGAATCAAACATGTATCCCTCAACTCTTGCGAGGTGAAGAATGTAATCCCCTTACGGGAGAATGGACTTTGGTATTCATTCAGGGCAAAACATTGGCTGCCTGCATTTGCAAATATCCTGACCTTATTCATCAAAAACATTACGGGGGTAATTGTGACGTGGATGTCACATGTCAACCGTACGGACATTACAATTTACATACACAACAATGTGACTGTTTGGAGGGATTTGTGGCCTTGAACCAACCAAAACCCACATGCAAAAAACTACCTGTCGTAGAGCGAATGATGTACAAATCGTGTGAACCGGACGAAGTGCATTTGCTATATTGAGACCTCAGACGGATTTTCCGCTGGGTACTTGAGACAACATCAAAACAAAAAATGTTTCAAACGACCTTGTACGTTTGATGCTTTTACAGGTCAACCTCTGAAAAGAGCTCGCTATGAGGAAGGAGTCGGTTGTGTATGTGATCCGGCGTTTGGTCAGTTTGGAGTACGCATCGAAGGTTTATCAGATTACGTTCGAGGACCTGGGTACAATGCTTGCGCGAGTGTGTTTCAAACTCCTTTGAAACAACCCATTCCCGTGCAAGTTGTGACTTATTTTTATTTGATGCAACAACCTCCCGTCAGCTTTTTACAATACGAAAAGATTGATGCTTCCCATGTCATTGCCCCACTCTCTTCTTTCATTCAAAACGGAAAGTTGCAAGTGGGTCAAGAATTTCCTTATGATTACATGCAAGTATTTTTTAGGGAACGACACCCTTTTACGGCTAAAGTCCGTCAATTTAATTTCAATGAAACGTTTTATGCAAAATATCCTCCTACTTTTATTCGGAAACCTAATCAAATGGAATGGTGTCGATTCATGAGTCGACATTTAAAGGAGGTATTTTTACCTTCTGAATGGGCTTTTAATTTATTGTACACCTTTCCAGCCTGTTATATTGGTAAAAATGATCAAGACGCCCCTGAACAGTACCGAGGACGGTATGTTTCGAATCCCTTACATTTCACGTATGGGGCGTATGCCGAACATCCTCGATTCAATGGCCTTCTTTTGAAACACGAACGAGGGGATTGGACGCTAGAGTTTGCTCCCGAGTATGACGTTGATACCTACCGTTCCATAGCAAATCCTCAGATGGTCCCATTTTTGAACGATCCCGTGGTGAAAATGTTGGAGCAAGGTTATATGAGCAAAGATCCTATCAATGAGCAAAATATGTTGTATCGCCATCAGAAACGGGAACGTGAAAACAATAACGAACCCACCTTTTGAAAAGACAAGATGAAACGAAATCTCTCGAAGAAGATGAGTCAGACGAGGAATACCCTTCCCCTAAAATTTCTCGTCACGAGGAAACGAATATTTTGCAAGATTTGCAAAAAGGGTTGACTGAAACGGACAATGATTCAATTAATCAGGAACTTTTAGATACGCAAAAGCAGTATTTCATCATGTATATGGAAAAATTAATGCATCAAATCCCAATGGGAAAAGCAGTAATTGAAACGGTCCGTAAAAATGGCCAGGAAAACAATTTTATGTGCATGTACGCTGCCTCCAAGACAATTATTCAAGCTCTGATGAATGTAAAGCAGAGTAAAGCGATTAAATCGGTAGTGGATATGATATTTGGAGGGGCTTGTCGGTATGTGCATGAAACGGTCATTTCACCCATGTTGAACAAGGTAGTACATAATGAACATTTGAAACGAGCGTATCAAGTGTATCAAAACAGTATCAAAAAGGAAGAAAATGATGCTGAACTAGAAATGAGGTGTTTATTGCATTGTATTCATGAAGTATTGGAAAGGGAAGAACACTGTATTAAATTGGTACATCCTTTTCAAGCTCAAATGACTCAGCAAATGAAAGCCATTAGTGAATATGTGGTTGCGTTGTTGGTATCTGTAACGGATCCCAAAGACACAAGTCAAAATGAAATTGTTTTGCACTCGGCTACAAATACAGACTAAAAAAAAAAAAAAAAAAAAAAAATTTTTTTTTTTTTTTTTGTATTGCAACAATTTGATCCATGCACTTTACTCGACTGAGGGCTGTGTACACCAAATTCAAATCTCGACTTCCATTAAAGTTCATAGCGATAGCATCGTCATCCATCGTATCTCCTTGAAATTTGTGGATAGTTCCGGCAAATCCAACAACAATAGGAAATTCTCCTTTGAAATTTCTTTGTACCTGTATTAAATGCTTTTTCACAGGATCCATACATTCAATGCAATCTTGTTCGGCATTATACTTTTCAAACAACAAAGGTGTGCCATTTGAAGCTAAAGATACACCATTTTGAATAATAAATACATGGCATCCTACCTTTACATCCACATAGGTTGTACCCATGCCTTTTTTTGTTTTGGTCCATAAACGGATCCGTGGTCCCTGAATCAAACGTTTCAAATAGAAATTGTTGTACGATTCCACGGCGGATTTTAAATAAGCCAATGCCCGAGTGCATTTTTGTAAAATGGTCGTATCAATGTGTTCCACGATGGGAAATTTTCCACAAATATATGTAAATAAACCCGTTTCATCATTCGTATCCACATAGTAACGCAACTGTTGAATAACGGATTCATATTCAGGGGAAAATCGTTTACTTTCCTTTAAATCAATGCGAGTGATGGGTATATCCAGAGACACGCTAAATACGTTGTGATTGGTTTTGACTGGTCTCAATTGGTTGGGATCACCCATGGCTACAAATAAAATGGGTTTGGGACGGCGGAAAAAGTATTGTATCATCCAATGAGCCAACCAAAAACTCACCATTCCAATTTCATCCACCACGATAATATCGGGTGATTGAGGACAGTCAAATGTTCCCAGCAATACTGCACTTTTTTCCAAACACACGGCTTCGTCCGCTTCGTGTTGCAGTTCCTTTTCCAACGTATTTAAAACTGAACCTTGTCTCCAATCTAGTTTCAGAGCCGAATGAATGGTTTGTCCTCCAATACGTTGTGCTACTCGAGCTGTGGGAGCCATACGCAATTGAGGAACTGATATACGATCTAGACAACTCGTAGTGGTAAATGTTTTTCCAGATCCAGGCCCACCTGCCACTAGAATGACTGCATGCTGACGATTTAATAACCACTGGTGAACCAAGACGGGAAACGTTTGTTGACTTGGAGTTAGCGTTTCAATATGTTTGTCGAACCCCTCATGATAGATGGGCAATTTGAAAGAGTGACTCATGGTTGTCCAAATTGTATGCCCAAAGTGGTTACTTTGGTTTTGATCAATGACCAACAACGTTTAGAATATACACTCTTGGTATGCGAACGAGTGACCGTGTCGTATCTAATGGATTTGTATGCTTTGTTTACTGGAGTGAATGCACCTCGAATGCCAAATACTCTTTTGAAATCAGTCACCACTTTAAACGTGGATAAAATCCTGGAACCTTACAAATGGTTACAATGCATTCAGTGGACACGTTATCAACAGCAAGGTCAAAAGGTGAGCTTGGAATGGTTTATCACCCGACCCAACAACTCGGGATTTTATTATTCTTTGGGAGAAGAAGGATCCTTACTTGTATCTCGAAAGAATAATATGGAAATGATTCAAATTCACCCAGAAACGGTACGTACAATAGCTGGACTCTCTACAATTTTTTGCACAAGACCCACACTCCAGCAAATTGACAGGCATACTATTTAAAGCGCTTAGTCTCCTGTCACTTTTAAAGGCTATTATTAAAAAAAAAAAAAAAAAAAAAAAAAAAAAAAAAAAAAAAAAAAAATTTTTTTTTTTTCAATATACATTTTGGGTATCTTCCTCATTTCCATCCTGATTATATTCAATTGCTGCAGGCAATGATACGCTTTGCATAAACGTCATCTCCATACGTGGTTGAATGGCAGATTCTTGAAAAATTATAATGTTTTTAATCTTTCCCCCAATTTTGTACTTGTCCTCTCCAAATGTCGTACGACTATAAATTTGCACCTGACAAATGGCTAAAAACGATCCAATGCCTTCTAAAATAGGCTCCAATTGTTTTTTGAATGCATTGGTCAAATTTTCTCCATCAAACATACGTGTAGTCATGACACACCAGTTTCGATGAACGTCACAAGGTATATGATGCCTTTGGTGGGCAGTCCTACATGTATTACATAAAACTGGACTGCAAGTTTCCTTAAACAACCGAGCTGCATCGTGCAACTTTTGTTGCATAGTCTCTCGCATTGCTTCACCAATCACTGTCAAAGGGGTACATTCCTTGACAATAAAGTTTAAATCTCCAATAAGTCCATCCGGATCTTGAGATTTGGTCCTATCACACGACATGTGAGCCAAAACAATGATTTTGTAGGAATTGAGAGGATTAGCAATATTTTTGACATAGGCTTTGTCCACATGACAAGCATGACCTTTGGAAAAAGAAACTTGTTTATCCACGTGCAGTCGATGCACTGGATAATCTTGCAATCTTTTTCGCCAGTCAGGATCGACAAGATTTAACATCCCAGATTCAGAAGCCATATCATGAATGGCTTTTTTCAGGACATTAACGGCCAAAGTGTTGGTGATCAGTTGAGAATATTCCATATTGGAAAAGAGGGACAATATTACACTTGATTCACAAGATGCAAGTCAATGTCGAAGAATGTATGGAGAGTTGTAGCTCTGCAAAATCTTTATATGCCTTTCTAAAAAAAAAAAAAAAAAAAAAAAAAAATTTTTTTTTATATTGTTGTTAATTATTTTTATTTGTATTTGGATCTTTAGGTCCATCTTTAAGCATCACCAATTTCCAAGTGTCTTTCTTCATTTCCTCTTCAAATGACTCCTTCAACTTTAAATTATCTCGAGGATAATGTTTTATAGCCCAGTCATACTTTCCACCCATTACTGTTGGGGTTCCCAGGTATAGGTGCACATAACCCCGTAAACGTTGCTGATGACGAATTTGTCTTCGAAAACGATCGTAATATTTAATTTTACTTCCCTTTGGATATTTTTTAGAAATCATTTCTGTCTTTATTTTCTTTGATGTATTACTTCTTTCTGGAATATCTCGTTTCAAAGTGCCATTTGTATTACTATCTTCAAGTGGATCACCATACTGCCCATAATTTGAATTCATTGTCTCTTGGTTGTCTTGATTTTCCTCCTTTGAAACATCCATTGGATGGTTGCCTTTGTATTGATCGACTGCTGAAGCACCCCATGGTGGATATTTTTGTTCCTCATTTAAATAATAGCCATTTTTTTCATCCACTAGCATATTGTCGTTATTTTGTTCCCCGTCCTCTGGCTCGTCATTTTGCTCCACCTGTATTGTATTCTTTATATCGGTTTTCTCATCTGCTTTGACTTTCTCATGGGTATTCTTTGGGCCTTCAAAATATCTTGCCTTCAGCTTCCTCTTTTGCTTTTTCGATAGTGGTGGGTCCACCTTTTGCGAACTTTCAAAATTGGATATTATGTCTTTTACACCACTCGACTCTTCATTCATGAAAAACGCTTCATAAAATACTTTAGCGTCATTTTCATCCCTGTAGAGCGCTCCAGAGGCTCCATCCATCACTTGATTTTCAAAAACAAAGCAATGAGTCTAGAAACAATTTTATACAGTGACCCATGGATACCTTACAATGATACCTTTTTCCATTCCCGCTTGGTTTTGTCCTATCCCAAAAACATGATTTTTACCGCTCAGTTATTATCCCATGTCATGTCTTTACCCGTCTATCAAAAGTATCCTTATGCTGAGCCCTTTCAGGTACAATCTTTACAAAATGTGGATTGGGAGCAAACTTTAATTGTATTGAATCATGATTCTCAAGTGGTTTTGGCTCCCGAACCAGTGCTGCAACTCATTCAACTGGATCGGCGACTAGAGTTTCAGAAAGCCAAAGAAATAATTTTTGGTCCGTTTCGCCTCTTTCCCTTTCAATTGTTTCAATCTCAGTGGGTATGGATCTTGGGTTTGTTGGTGAGTTGGACCCTCATGAGCGTTTTGTCAACTTTAATACAACGCAAGCCTTATCGGTTGGAATTGTCCAGTAAACCTTTAAAAGGTTCACCACGTCCTCGTGCATAAACACGGCTCGTTCGGCTTGTTCAGAGGTTACAGGTTCTCGAATCATGTTCTGATAGGTCGTCTCTGCTCTCTGATAGCAACTCCATGAATAACGGGGGGTGGATAAGGCTGTGAGAAGCATGTTACGATCAAATTGATCATAGATTGAATTTTCCAAATATTTTTGGGGAAAGGAGGATCGAGTGTAATAATCTCGGAGCCATAAAAAAGTGATCCAGAATCCTTCCACGAGAGAAGCATCCAAATGAGATGGAGATTTGTAGCGTAAGCATTTACTCACTTGTTGAATAAAACGAGCCAGGATGGAAGCTGGATGTGTGATGGGAATGTCCTCCTCTTCACTCGATTCCTCTTCACTCGGCTCTGAAAAATCTTCCAGCATTAAACATTGATTAATCGTGGGGTAATTGTTGGGGGAAATGCTCACCAATGCAGGAATAAAATCATTTCCAAACAAAAAAGAACAAATTTCCAAGTGAATCACGGGATAAGGGAGCCATTCTCGCACCAAACGCGTCACGGGATAATATTTTCCATAACGGTAAATTTGAATGGTGTCGTATCGATTCAAGCGCATGAGGCTCAACACAAACACATCCTGGTCTTCACTCACCACAAGAGGGTGTCGGCATTGATCGGGATGCAAGGCTTCGGCCATGTGAAACAATTTATGTTCACCTTCTCCGGGGACATTACATCCACTTACAATGACGTTCAAGTGTTGAACATTTTTGAAATGATACCGTTTTAAACGTTCCACAAGATAATGTTGAACTTTGAGAGCAATGATATTGGTTCCAAATAAAACGGACCGATATTTGGATATTCCTTGAAGAGACACATTGCGTTGTTCTCCTTCCTTCTTCGTCCTACGTTCCCGCTGAGTCGGCCATTTCATAGGAACTCCTTCTCCGTCAAAAGATAAAATGAGCGTGAGACGTTCCACAGAAGCATGAGATAAAAATTCATTCAGGTTGTGAACCAGTTTACACCAGACAACATGGCACATTTCCCGAAATAATTTGGGTTCATCCGTCTCCAAAGCCGTATTAAGGGCAACGTGTAACAAGGATTGAACATCGTACAAAATGGAATCGAAATGTTCGGGTGTGGAAGGAGGTTCTTGGTTGGGCTCATGAAGTTTATTAATTAACATGCAAAAATTGGTAATGCCCATTCTGAAGATACTCAGCTCAGCTCTTGGCTCTGATATTTATAACATCTCTATCTAAAAAAAAAAAAAAAAAAAAAAAAAAAAAAAAAAAATTTTAAGCAAGATTTGAAAAAATGTTTGTCGTATACATTTTACTTTTAATGACAATGTACACTCTGCATTGTTTTATGGCACGCAATTTAATTGTGTATTATACCGCACAACCCCAAGCGTTTCATTGGAATTTACATCGTTGGAATCAAGATGTCCAGTTCCTTCTTGATCGAATGGTTTGAACAGCTTTTGTTTGGACACAAAAATTCATGCATTTTAGATCCACCCGTCTGCTTATATCAGCTCATTTGTCGTTTGGAAGCTGATGGCATTCAATGGAAAGATATGATACGGTATGGTGGACTCACTCTGTTTCGGTATCAAGTTCAAGGCGATTTAGATGTTTTGTTGGATTACTTGGATCAAACTTTTCTTCAAGGCCAAAAAGACTTGCCTTTACCCATTTTTCGTACAAGAACCATTACGATTTTTTTTAATCAATTGTTGGCATGTTTTGCTCGTCAAAAGGATATTCAGTCGCTGGACGGGGGAAATGACACTGATCAATCCACTTTAAATTTGATCCTTTCTAAACCTGATGAATTGGGTCCTTTTCAATATCAATCCCCTCGTTTTTGGGGAGAATTGGCGCGGCAATGGATCCTTAGAAGACGTCCACTTCCAAAAGAATTGGCTCCTTTACCACATCCCTCTTCTTTGGACATGAAACGAACAGCTCGTTTGTATGATGTGACTTGTAAAGCTCGTGGAGAATACGTGGATCCCTTATCCATGTATTTAGTTCCTGCTTCCGAATATGTTAATGCCGTTCATTTTCAATCGGATACACTTTTGGAAGCCTTTGTGCAAGCCAGACCCCATCATGCCTTGTCTCAAGCTACGGAACGTCTTGTGCTAAGAGCTCTTGATCAATTTTTAAATGGACAATATCCCTCGTGTTTAAAGCATAAAGACGAGAAATTAGAATGTTTTTTACAAAATGTCACAGTCGTCGATGGTTCGATCCCAGAGGCTTCCATTACATTGTCTCCTCCTCCCAAAGTGGTCAATGTATTTCAACGTTTGTTGGCCGTGTCTCAATTGGATGATTTATGGCAAACTAGTACTTTTAAAATAGACACTCCTTTGGTCGAAACTGATGTAATGCATTTGACGGAGAAATTACATATGGCCGAACGGCAAAACGTCATGTTGTTGAAACATGTAGAGTGCCAATAAACGGGTTGCCAAACGAACACATTTGGAGGGTCTCACATGCCACGGACAGGGATCAGCCACAATGTGAGGATACATGAGAGTCAACCGTCTCAAGGACGGTACACCATAAATTTCCACATTAACCAGATGAGGAAGTTTAGTTTGACGCAAAATATTCATTTGATAACTGTTTCCCTTGCAACCAAATACAATATCAGTGTTAGGAAACTGGGATTGTAGTTGATGGTAACGAACTTGTAAAAACTGCAAAATATTTTCCAGAGGAGTTCCATTTAACGTCGTCATGATGGCATCTGGTCGAGCATAAGGATATAATTTAAGGGCCTCAGAATACGAGTAAGGGCTCGTCACTTGAAAGAAAATTTCATAACCCGTCACATCCACATAGCCCAGTTCCAAAGGTATGTACTGTTGGTTCAAAACCACTCCAGTTGTATGAATCAAAGCGTGGACTGCCATACTCTTGCTTTAAAAGTAAGAAACAAGAATCATGAAATTTGGAATCAAAACCATAATCATTGGTGCCGTCTTGGTGATGTTGATTGTATCCGTTGTGATACAAAGTTATGTCATGTATCAGATGAGTAACGCTACATTGTACGACATAGATGGTACAACTAAAGCAGTAAAAACGGATGGGGTCGAAGCTCAAAAGTTTTGGATAAGTAATCGAATTCTCTTTGTCGGACCTACCGTTGGAAATTTGATAGGTATGGTGTTGCTGGGAATCTTGTACGTGATGGCTTAATAAAGAAACACAAATATGAATCTCAAAACAATTTTGATCACTGCTCTCTTGGTAGTCATTTTGATGAGTTTGATGAGCTTTGGGTATATCACCTATGCAATTTATTCTGAAGGAACCTCAAAGAAAGGAGCAGAACTCTTGCAAGATAAACAGCTCCTATTTTACGTACAGTTGGTATTGAGTCTCTTGAGCTTTGGTTTGGGTGTTGGAATATTTTTCAAAGCATAAGTTTCAGACTGGACCAACATCAAACACTTAAAGCCCTAACTTTAAAAAAAAAAAAAAAAAAAAAATTTTTTTTTTTTTTTATTTTATATTTACTAATTCTGAATTGTTTTTTGTTTCTTTCTAGGAGATATCCGAGCAATTTTTTCCCGCGTTCTTTTTACATGATTATTCATACTAAATGTATATTTTATTCCTTTTTCCACCAACATTAATACTTTTCGGGGTTCCCCTTGTGCTCGAGTCTTGTGCCAAAACAATAATTCAGCTTGCACAAATTGTTTCCACCTTTGCGTATTCAGGACCATATCACACATATTAAGAGGTACTTCGGGCAATTTCCAAAAAGCCATATTCAACAGCATGCAAAACATTTTCTTTTGGCTAATAAATAATTGTTCATAATTGACCCATTGACATTCTTGGGCATCCATCACCCATTTACTGGCCTCTCGCTGAGCCACATCCGCTCGACTATAGGTGTATTCAATAAAATCATTAGCTTTTTCGGGGTATTTCTGGAGCACATGCACAGCCACACAACTTTTTGATTTATAATCACTCAAATGCTTCGTCTTTCGGTAAATGGAATATTTTTTAGCATCTCGGCACTTGTAATGAGCCTCTTGAATAATGTAGACCCATAAAATCCATCCACGACTGGACAAGGACAAATGGTCTTCCATCCACGCAAAGGAAACTTTTTCGAGAGGTGTGGAAAACATAAAATGCCACACATTCCAACACCAATTGTTTTTGCATTTTCTTCATTTAAAAAAGTTGTAAGTGCACCTGTCATAAATACCAGGCTAGTATATGATATGCAGCAGATAGGCAAAGGTTTTGCTGGGGCATTTAAATTATGCTCAACATTAAATTTGCCTCGACTAACCAAAACTGCTTACAAAAATCAGGATGCAAAGCTTTTAAAAGTGGTTCAGGAAGTAGCTGAGGAATCCATGATAAAAGCTGCTACTGAAATTGTGGACAAAAAACAAAATCTATCATCCGATATTGTAAAATGTGGCATATCGGTGGATAGCGCATGGCAGCGAAGAGGCTATACATCTATGAATGGCTGTGTTGCTGCAATATCAGTTGATACTGGTAAGGTGTTAGACATAGAAGTTATGTCGTCCTACTGTCCAACATGTAAGAGACTTCAGAATATGCCAAGAAACTTTGAATATGAGTCGTCAAAAGCCGACCACATATGTCAGTGTAATTTCACAGGCTTTTCATCAAAAATGGAAATTGTGGGGGCTTCCCGAATATTTCTTCGATCTGAAAAAAACCGCAGACTGCATTACACTCAATATTATGGGATGGTGACTCAAAAGCTTTCATGAATGTGAAGGACACTTACGGATTAAACAGTGTGACCAAGTTTGAGTGCATTGGCCATGTACAAAAGAGAGTAGGTTCGCGTCTGTGAAAACTAAAACTAAAGGACTGTCTGGTAAAAGCAAATTAACTGATAATTTTATTGACAGACTTCAATCTATTACGTAATTGCAATCGCAGCAATGTCGGTAACTTAAATGCCATGCAGCAAAATGTAATTGCTGCGTTATATTACTGTGCATCAAGTAATAAGAAACCGATGCATGGTCAATGCCCAATAGGGAAAGAAAGATGGTGTTATTTTCAGCGGGGGGTGGCAAATGGAACAAATTGTTCCACAAAATATGCTGGTTTATAAAATGATGTTTTAAATAAAATTAAACCAGTATACTTAGAACTATGCGACAAACAGATATTAAGTAAGTGCTTGCATGAACGCACGCAAAACGCCAACGAGTGTTTTAATGGAATAGTTTGGCAAAAAGTACCAAAGGAAGTTTTTGTTTCACTCAAAACAATTAAATTTAGGTCGTATAATGCTATTATACACTTCAATTAAGGATTAAATGGTTGTCTAAAAGTTTTTAATAAAATTAATATAGAAAACCCTGGGATGTTTACCTTACGGGATATAAACATTTACATAAATGCAGAATCCGGGAATCAATTCATAATGCAGACCCCAAAACAAAGATAAACAGAAAAATTTTAAGAGCACTTAAAAAGAAAAAAATTAGTGTTTTAGAAGTCAAAGAGATGGGAAGAATTATAAATCTGGTGCATTTTAATAAGAAAGTAAGTGCTTACCTTGTAATCAGGATAGTTTAATGTTATTTTTTTCGTTTTCTCAAAATGAGTTTTTTTTACATTTTTTCTTACCGCAAAACACAATTTCTCAAAAGATTATGCTTGAATGAAATAAAAATTTTATATGTATGTTTTTTAAATACTTATACAGGGAATAGACCTTTCTTAAGAGTATGTGTTGAGTAGAAATTTTTTTATATAGCAATAAAGTAAAAATTACAATAGCCTTTAAGAAAATTTCAACGTATAGAAGTTCGAAACACAATAACTTCCCACGTAATGATCATATTACCAAAATAAGAGCCTATTCTCTAGATAAGGTTATATGCTATATTATTCAATTTACAAAAAATGTCAATATATTTATTTTATTTTCAATTATCATGTTTTGCGTAAAATCTTATTTTTGCTTATTTTTTTATAAAATACCCCTTCGACAGTAAAAATGTGCACTGATAAAACTTTTCTTCGGTGTTTTTCTAATTTTAGAGACCCATAAGGTCATAAAATATGCATTTACTGGCAAAATTCAGGTTAATTCAAAAAATTTTCTTCAAAAGTGTATAAACATTTAGATAGATGCAGAATATGTGAATCGATTGATAACGCAGACCCCAAAACAAAGAAACACAGAAAAATTTTAAGGGCACTTAAAAAAAAATACTATTTTAGAAGTTAAAGAGGGAAAGGATTATAAATCTGGTGTATTTTAATAAGAAAGTAAGCGTTTTTCTTGTAATCATATGAGTTTAATGTTATTTTTGTCGTTTTCTCAAAATGAGTTTTTTCACATTTTTTCTTACCGCAAAACACAATATCTCAAAAAATTATGCTTGAATGAAATAAAAATTTTATATGTATGTTTTTTAAATGCTTATACAGGGAATAGATCTTTCTTAAGAGTTTGTGTTGAGTAGAAATTTTTTTATATAGCAATAAAATGAAAATTACAATAGATTTTAAAGAAAATGTCAACGTATAGAAGCTCGAAACACAATAACTTCCCACGTAATAGTTATATTACCAATATAAGAGTCTATTCCCTAGATAAGGTTGAATGCTATATTATTCAATTTACAAAATGTCAATATATTTATTTTATTTTCAGTTATCGTGTTTTGCGTAAAGTCTTATTTTTGCTTATTTTTTTTATAAAATACCCCTTTGACACTAAAATTGTGTACTAACAAAACTTTTCATGGGTATTTTTCTAATTTTAGAGACCCATAAGGTCATAAAATATGCATTTACAGGCAAAATTCAGGTTAATTCAAAAAAATTTCTTCGAAGGTGTTCTGTTACCTTAATCCGTTTCTGAAAGCCTTTGGTCACAATCTTTCTTTTTTGTGTCTCGTAAATGTAATGTTTTCGAGACAAGACGAGCAACCGCTTCATCCGGTGCTCAAATTTGAGCTCCACATGATTTAAATTTAAATAGGCATTGACGGCATGACAATCATTGTCGGGCCAATTTTTCACCATCAAACTATCCGTGTCTGCATAACAAATGTGATAATTTAATCGTTTCAAATAATGGTACGAGCCAAGTAATTGATAACGTGCCAACGTTACAATCGTCATGGCAATGGGTAAATAGGCCAAGCATGAATCCTTATTGGCCATGACGCCATATAGGGAATTGATTTAAATTTTGATGCATAATTAAGCATTGTAATGATACACGTCTTTTGTTTGTTTGTATTGTCCCTGATGATGTTTGCGCAAATCAATGAAATGTTTTACAATATGCGGTAAAAACGCCTCCGTTTGCTCCTTAATGACCATTGCAAATGCATCTTTTTCAAGATTAATCGGAGGATAGTGAAAGACGGGACTCTCTCCAAAGGTATCGTTTTCAAAATCACGTTCCCCGTGGACACGATAAGCAATAGTAGTCAACTGTTGAGCGGGAAGACACGCCAACCACTCTTCTCGGTTCATGATGGCGCATGTTCCATAACATAGATTACTACTCAATAAGGCGCTAGGGTACATGCTGGCAAAATCCATTACAGACACATTTTCGTACGCTTTTTCTGGAATGTAATAATTTAAGGTATGTGACTACCCCAAAATCCTCGGTTTGGAGAAAATTCTCGAAATTCTTTTATGTTTTTATATTATAGCCCATACTCTTAAGATTCCAAAAATACTTTATTTTAGTTCCTACGATATTTAGAAGCTAAGTTATAGCTTATTTAGTAAACCGGAAATGGAATTTTCAAAACCGGAAACGGGTGTTTAAAGAGACATAAAAATGTAAACAAAAAGTTTGAACGTCTTTTTCGTGACTTTTAAGCAATATAACTATCTAATATTTATGTTAAATATAGATCAACGCATCCTTTACTTATTTATTAAGTATCCGTTACTTATTTTTTTAATCTGGCAACTGTTTTTTTTTAATTCAAGCTTGTTTTACTGAATGGCAATAATAATATCGTTTATAGTTTGTTTACATTGTTCATTCTAAAGCGTTCTTCTTAATTATTACTTACTTTTGATAATTTTTCAGTTAATTCATTAATTTTCATTTAATTTTAACGTTTTATTTGATTGTGAGTAATTTCAAAATGCCGAAAGCTAGATCGAAAGTATCTAGAAAGAGAAAATTTTATGGTATTAGGTTTACCAAGTTAGCACTTAACAGTAATAATAGTACGTCTGCAAGTGAAGCGAAATTGAGCACTTTTGACAGTTTTCATGTGCCTGAACCTGAATTTCATGGTTCTACAGGAAATAGAATTATTAATTTCAAGCTTTGATGGGAATTATTTCAATCTTGTGTTGTCCGGAATGTTATGCAACTGGATTGAAACTGGCAGAAGATTCTAAGGAAGGACTTTGCTCTAATTTGTGTGTGGCTTGCAGTTGTGGGTTCATGACTGGCTTTACTTCTACCCTAAAGAAAATAAGAAATTCTCTCTCAATACTTTATTAGTATTTGGATTGAGATTGATTGGCAGAGGATTCACAGCTGGTAAGAAGGTGTTACGCACTTTAAATTTGCCATGCATTTCAAAAAATACCTTCAGAGCTCATGAACTCAAACTGCTGGAAGCAGTACAGTTATGTTCTGAAGAAAATATGAAAGCTGCATCTAAAGAAGTGCAAAATTTAAAAAAAAAGTACAACTTGTGGTGTTTCGGTAGATGGCTCATGGCAGCGGAGAGGCCATATGTCACTTAATGGCTGCGTTTCAGTTATTTCCATTGATACGGGAAAAATTTTAGATCTGGAAGTAATGACTCAGTATTGTAAAATGTGTGAATTGAATGTGAAACGTGAGCATGTATGTTCAAATTATAAAGGATCCTCTGGAAACATGGAAGCTGTTGGAGCTTTTAGAATTTTTGAAAGGTCACTAATCAAACGAGACCTGCAATACACCGAGTACTATGGTGATGGTGATTCCAAGGGATTTTTACAAGTGAAGGATATATATGGTGAAAACAGTGTCACAAAACTTGAATGTATAGGACATATACAAAAAAGAGTAGGCTCACGTTTAAGGAAACTAAAAAAGAACACCAAAGGACTTGGTGGGAAGGGGAAATTAACTGATAAATTTATCGATAAACTGCAGAACTATTGTGGGATTGCCATCCGCAGCAATGTTGGATGCCTCGAAAAAAATGCAATCTGCTGTAATAGCTGCCTTCTTTCATTGCTGCTCTAGCAATCAAAATCCCATGCATGGGCAATGTCCAACAGGGAAAGACAGCTGATGCAAATATAAACAAGCATTAAATGATGGCAAAGTATATGTGGACAAAACAGCAGGCCTTTCAAATTACGTGATTAAAGTGATAAAGCCTACTTATTTAGCACTCTGTGATAAGGAGTTACTAAAAAAATGCCTCCATGGCAAGACTCAAAATAATAATGAAAGCTTTAATAATGTATTGTGGTCTGTTTTGCCGAAAGAAATTTTTGTTCATAAAAAACTTTGTTTTTGGGTTCATACATGGCTGTCCTCTTATATAATTCGGGTTATTTAGGGCTATTTCCTGTATTTAATTATTTAGGTATAGGAATTGATCCAACGACACTTAAAAACTATATGGGAATTGACAAGGAGAGAATTCAAAAATCGAAACGCCAGTCATTACCCTCAACAAAACTCTCCAGAAAAAAACAAAAAGCCAAGAAAAAGTCCAAATTAGCTAAAAATGAAGCTAAAGAGGGCTTAAGCTATAAATATGGGGAGTTTTGAAAATGTTTAGTGAGTAGAAAAGTAATTATTTTGAGTTAAAATTATTAAATGTGTTTTACGAGAAACTGTTATTAAATATTTTTATTCACGATAAAGCTCACTACACAAAATATTGTTAAGATACTAAATCTAAATTTTCAGAACATGTTTTATATAGTTACATCTGTGTTATGAATCAAAATCTAATCTCTGTGTATATATTTATGTACTTTATTGCTTTTTTATGAAAGAAAAAGCATTAATTTTTTTAAAATTTGAGATTTTGCATAAAATTTGGCATATTTAAAAAACTTTCAAAAACATTACAATTTTTTTTATTCCTATCACAGATAAAGATGTTGTTTATGTACTCTATAAATATTATTTAAATACTTTTATTAGAAGTTTGTGTACAAGATTTGTCATAACTGCAATATTTCACCAAAATTTCGCTAAAAACAAAAAATTGTTATAGTCTACAAAACTCTCCAGAAAACAACAAAAGGGTAAAATAAAGGTCAAATCAGCTTTACATGAAGCTAAAAAGAGCTTGAGCTATAAATATAGTGAGTTTAAAAAGTGTAAAATTAGTAGAAATTTTTTCATGTAGTATTAAATTCTTTAAATGCATTTCTTGAAAAACTATGTTTTTCAATTTTTTTCTTCACGGTACAGTTCACTACAGAATTTCTTTTTAAGGTATTGACTTGGAAATTTTTAGAAAATGTTTTATTTAGTGTTATCTGTATTCTAGACTATAATCTAATCTCTGTGTATATATTTATTTATTTTATTGCACTTTTTGTGAGCAAATAACATTAGTGTTTTGTAAAAAATTGAGTTTTTGCATAAAAATTGACATATCTCAAAAACTTTCAGAAGTATTTACAAATTTTATAGCTATCAACACAGATAATGATGTCATTTATGTACTGTATAAATATTATAAGAATATATTAATTAGAATTTTCAATACAATCCTTACCGCAACTGCAATTTTTCACTAAAATTTCACTCAAAATTCCCAATATTTCCAAAATTACTTTTAACTTTGTAAGAACTGTATTGGAATTCTTACTTTTGTGTCCCCTTTTTGTTTCAAATTAAAAAAGGTTTATTTAATTGAAATTTTATATATTTCAAAAAAAGTGCTCCGAAGGTAGTCACATACCTTAAAGCCCCTTGGTACGTTTTGTTTTTGGTGACCAACATAGAGGCATACTTTTTAATGTCAACAGGACTCTTTAAAAAATGAGTATTGACAAAATATCCCAAGCACGTGCCATACGTTTTAAACAATTCCAACAAAAAGCTAGAATTACCCATGTGGAGGGCTTGAACAGCATCCCACGCTGTAAAATTGGCCCGCTCCACTAAAAAGGACAATACCATTTTTTTTTCAAATAAACGATAGACTAAAAAGGAATCTTTTAAGCAATACTGCATATATTCTTTAAAAGTACCAAAGTAGTCTGGGGGTACACGACGTGGCTTCAAAATTGGATAACATTCTTCTGCGGAATTTTTCTGTAATAAATGGGCTGTCACCTGAGGATGTGTGTACCAACACTAGAGTCCAGTGGATTGGACGGGTACTTTGGTTTCATTCAATTTCATGCGTTCCACGTCATCCAATTTGAATCCGGAACAATCATACCTGGAAAAAATTCGAAAATAAAAATACAAATCCAACACCATTTTTTTCTGAAAAGTGGTGACGATGGTCGTCCACACGAGAACGGATGAATAATGCCGTAGAATGGAATACATTTGCAAGCAAAGCAAACGGGTAAACAAACACGGTAAATCAAATCCATTGATATTGTAGCCAGTCAAGACCTGGCAATCCTGAATCAGAACGTGAAAATCGTTTAAAAGTTGACTTTCAGATGTATAAGCATGAGCTCGGTCTATGTCCAACGGAGGAGCATCGCAAGACAATTGATACAAGAGCCACGATCGTAAGCCTTGACGCCGATTCCATTTGTACAAGCTAACCATGACAATTTCATCGGTGTCATCCAATTCCGTGGGGACACGATCGGCACCATCCATTGGGACCGTTTCCAAATCAAAGGCTCCAATAGTCCAGTCGGGTGTATGTGTCTGATCAGGATGCATTTCCAAAGGATCTTCCAAATCCACCTTCTCGTGAACCGTATACCATTTATAATAAAAACCTTGAGTCTGGTATTTGAGGCACAAGTCAATGTACAAACGAACCAACCAATCCGTCTTGTCGTAGTAACAAATTTTATACTTGTTGAAAATTCGTCCTACTTCATGACTACATGTCTGAAGATAGACCTTGTAAAAATGTTTTTGAGGAGAATTCAATCGATTTTTTGCTAGTCGGGCTTCAAAATAAGATAAAATCTTTCGAGTGAGTCCCACATAGGTATAACGAATATGTTTACAATCGGGAAAATGATGATCCAAGGCTCGAATGACTTTGTCAATGTTATTGGTGCAAACGCCAATTCATTGTTCATAGGTACGAGTCACTTTGTACCAATTGACCAGATTCATCCAAGAAAGTAAATTTAACATTAATAATGTTTCGATGATAGGACCGCTTTCCAGTGGCAGATGAAGCAATCTTTTCCCATCGAATAGAATATAACATCTTGAACTAGTGGCTCTACAACATATGCAGTCACTAATATATACACATAAAAAGAAAAAAAAAATTTACTTGTAAAGGACAGTCTTGACTGTCATTTTTACTTTTTTTTATTTACAAATATTTCTATATACACACAAAAACCTTACACACACAAAATATTTTGTTTCTTACTCTTTATTCACATGCTACAGGGCAATCTACTTTTTGAACATGGTTTGTCTCATCTGAATACCACCTTGTCTTTACCTCTTTATTACAGAAAATTATTCTCAGGGCGTCAGATGGCAACATCATACTTTATTGTCATTTCATTTTTACAACATCCATCTTGCTCAACACTTGTTTGTTGTCTTCCCAGTCTCCTTGTCATTTCTGTAACATTGAAACATCTTGGTTACCTACATTGTGTAAACATTTTAGCAATGATTTTAAAAGCGTTTACAATTGCCTTATTCTTATTGTATTTTTTATGCATGATGTGTGTGTGTGGGTTCAACACCCACTCTTCTCTTTCCAAACCCCAAACTTTTTTATATCTTTCTCCTGTCACCGCTCCTCACCAACTCACTTCACGTGGATCCATATTTCAATTTATAGTCAATTCTCAAGTAGAATGGGAAGCTCAGTTACCGGATCATTATATTATTCAAAACCAACAATTTACTTTTAAAGATGCTTGCCATGGTCAACCAGATGCAAGCAAAGTTCCTGCCACAGATCCGGCTTTATACAAATATTTAGAAAAGGATAAACTCGTTTCGTTTTCACAACTTCCTTCCTTTAAATCCAACGCTTCGACCATGTGACAACATTTTAGTTGTCAACATGGAAAAATTCAATACTTGCACATTTGTCCACCTGGTCATTTTTTTTCTCAAAACTCACTGCCAACCCATTGATCAAAGTGTGGGACAATCCATAGTTATGCGATTTTCCGACGCATATGGCAGTCATCATTATTACGAATGTCAAAATGAAAAGGCTGTTCCACGGTCGTGTTCAACCAATACATTCTTTCTACACGACTCTTGTCGAAGTAAAAATGACGAGAGTCTGTACAGTAAATTTCATACAGAACCCAAAATTTTGAATTCCAACATTTTATTGGTATGTCGCCACGGACAAGCTCACTTTGAAACCTGTCCGCCTGGATTTCGATACTTTGATTCCCCTCAATGTGAATCAGATGCTTGTGTGGGTCGACGCAACCTCCAATTGGTGCCCTCGACCAAAGTTCAACAAGGTCCATTAAGCTATTCCCAGGGATATATGCAATGTCAAAACGATAAGGTGGTCAAAGTGGTGGAATGCCCCCAAACATGGGATCCCTATTTATCAGTCGGGGATAATTTGACCCATTTACCTCAGGTATTTGATGGGCGAGCTTGCCAAATTCCCGAATTTTGTACCAATGTGGAATCGGATGATCCTTTGGTCATGGTCCCTGTGCACGAATTCACCAAACACGTCAGAATTGGAAAATTTCAGAGCGATTTGATGCAGTCACCGGGATCAAATGCAAAGGAAATCAACGAAAACGTGTTGCGTTATCTCCCGGGCAACATATTCATCCCAAACGATTCAAATCAGAATCTGCCTGCGGTGGTACCGTTTCTAAAGTGGTCGTATCGGCTAATCCAGGAGCTTATTTTGATTGTCCAACCCAAAAGGTGGAATCGTGTCCCCTCAACATTTTTTTGATGGAGTCGTGTGTCGACCGCGTGTAAAGCATGCCTTCTCTTTTCAAGGAATTGATTTATTTCAACTGGATTCTTTACGACCCGACAACTGGATGGAGGCATGGGATTACAATAAAATACCTTCCGCTCAACCCTGCACAGATCCCGAATCGGTTTATTTGGAAACGTACAATGTTTGTAGTCATCCCGATTGCGTCTTGTATCCGTTTTTAACTCAAATTCCTTTCTCTATAAAATTGAGGGATGCATCCCAATGCACATTTCGGAAAACGGACCGCCATCTTGTGAAACAACCCATCTCCTATAAGGCATTGTACTGGGCTCAGAGAGAAGTGGAACAAACCCCTATAGATGAGAAATGCAGGCCTGGCAACATTTGGAGTCGGGACATTTTGTGTTTGACCAAATAATGTACGCTACATGCGACGAATCACAACCCTTTGTGTTTTGTCCTTCGTCCGATACCAAAGAGATTGCAAAAGTGAATGATAGACGGTGGGCCTGTGTACCGGCTGACATGAAAGGAATGCTTCCTCCTCACACGGTTGTCACGTTTCATGCACACGAAGTGAAACATATTTTACCCACCACTCCACCCCCGAACCGCATCAAGATTGACAATAGATTGACGGATGTTCCTTTCGCGGGTCTAAGTCCTACAAATGCCTTTAAACTGGATACTTTGGATCAAAGCGTAGCCATAGAATACAAATATCGGGTGACGCATCCACCCGATGTCGTGTGGACAGAAGACGAGAAAAAAGTTTCAAGGTTTGGAGGTGGATTTTTAGTGAAAAAGGAAGATTTTACCAAAAAGTCCATTACGCTTCCCACCTATGATATCAAATATGCTGTTTCAGATTTTGCCTTTGACCGTAAACCATAAACAAGATGGATAAACGCCACGTAGTGAACGGGGTACTATTGTACACGACAATTTATGTAAATTGTATATTGTGTGCTGTGGCAGCCATGACGGGACGATGGATATTTTTGCTTTTGATTGTATTGACGATGGGATTAACTACTTACATGATGTACATGACGCCTCACAATGACGACCACTTGAAATCTGTGGGTAAATGGGCAGGGGACATTTTTACAAAGCTTATGGCCAAAGTAAAAGCTTATTACACGTAACGTTTCATTTCTTTTGAACTGCCCCACAGTTTTTATAATATTTGAACAATGTTAGAGGTTCATCCAAAGCACGCACTTGCCGTAAGGAAGAGCAAATATCTGGAGAGGAGCAACACGTTTTCGGAGTCTTTACCCGCTCTTCCCATACTTTGCATTCTTTTTCAGGAAACAACTGCATCCCAGTTTCTGCCATTGCCACTTGACTTGCAAGAAAGAATATTTTTTCAAAGCTGTGTTGGTTTTAAAAGCAATCAATGTAAAAAAATTATTTTTTTTAAATAAACAAGTAATCTAGTAAATATGGATCGTCGACTAAATGCCGAGCAAATTATGAGGGTTACCCCGTCTCTGGACTAGACTCGTTTGTGCACAGTCAGTTGAGTGCCGAATATTTTGAAAAATATACCACTGAAAAGGATCGCATGTTTCCCACGTGGGATCACCTTTGGGAAAAGCTGAAATTTTGGCTGACTCAGGAACCTCTGACCAATAAGCAAGACACTGTCCTGAATTTTGCTCAAATTTTTCCACATATAGAACCTTATAAGCCACAGTTGATAAATTCATTAGCTCTTCATGATTCTTTTTGGAATCAAGTATTTGAAAACTTGGTCATTGCCAAAACTCGACTATGAAGTTTACAGTCTCTTCTTTGGAACCCTTTGGTATTTTTTCTCTCGCCGGTGGTTATTGTACTCTATTGGAGTCTTGACCATCCAATCTCGCACCACTGATTTTCGTTTTCATTTTATCGTCTTGACGCTCGTTATCTTTATGGCTCTAGTATCCATAACGATATTTAAATATTTGAAATACCGTTACACTTGTGAAAAAATGGATGACATTCTGGCTGTTATGAAAATACAATAGCCAATTTCACATTGTCTCTTTGAAACACGACTGCATCTCCGAGATGCCAGCCTAATAATTTGAAATACCCCAAAGGAGTAGAAATGAAGTCAGGAGTCGACTCTTTCCTTTCAAATTGCACATCTTGCAAACTGATTAAAAATAACCTCAGGGATAAATCAAATCTTTCCATGTAGTTTGTTCCATCTTCAAAGGTCAATGTAATCGTAGGAAGCTCAAAGTGAATGTCCTGAATAGGTTTGATGGCTAACCGGCGCAAAATAATCTCAAAAGATTTGAAGGAATCCATAATCAAGATGGCTTGTTCTGAGACGCCCGATGATATGGTGAAAAAACTTTTGGAGAATGAAATTTTCCAAAGAATGTTTAATCAGTATGTTGAATATATCAATTTACAGCCAGAAGAACAGACGACAGCTCAAGTAATATTTCGGGATACGTTTCCCCATTATAATTCAGATTTAAGAACGTTTTTTAATGAATGGGTAATTCAGAAGCTTCAACAAAATATGAACGAAAGCGAGGATATCCCACCCAGCGAAACTTGCTCTCAACTGGTGTATGATGGAGGTACCAAAAGTTACCTATATTCTCGAGTGTTTCCACCTCTCAATCGGAAAAAAAGACTAGAAAAATTCAACTTGGGCGAATTTGTGAGACAAAAACGACTCAATGGGGATTTTCATCAAATAATTTACAATGATCGAGAATCGGTGGAAGATTTGATGGATGAAATGAGCGAAAAGAAGCAACGAAACGACCAGAAAGCTGATATTGCACTGAATTGGATCGTGGAAATGGTGGCAATATTGAATGCTAATTGTAAATATCGTCTCTTGGAATTGCATTCAGAAAGACGTATTCAATAAAATGAGTAGAGCGGGAAGGACAATGCAACTCTGGTCTACTCTTTAATGACCCATTTCAAAAAAAAAATTCTGTAACACAATCTCCAAGTGTATTCAGAATAAGTACATTGAAATGAATTCTGTTCAAAACTTGCTCCAATTTATTCTATGACATGATTACGTTGTTGTCTTTGGAAACCTTGGACGGTATTCCCGAGTTCTATTTGATGCATTCGTTGCCGATTCTGAGTTGAATGTGGCCATTTACTCTCCATATTATTTGTGTTCCAGTACTTCCGATGAATGCATTCGTGTGGTCAAACACAGCAATGTTCAACCGTGTGATTTATACGTGGTTTTGGAACCAACACCTTATCAACTCTTGTAAAAACCAGCCCAAGCCAAACGAATGGTAGTTTTTACAAGTCATTTTACCTACAAAACTCGTCCAGAAAATGTCTGGATTTTTGTCAGTTTTTTCCATACCCTCAATGTGACAGAATTGGCTCGTAACACTCAGGAATTACTGTCCCTTCAGGACCATTCTATTCAAAAGCTTTCCATCCATCAAGTGCAGGTGGATGCTGTACATAAGGTTACGCTTTCTGGACGAGCAGATAGTGCCTTGGATAATCCCAATACATGTGTTCTTATCAACTTGTCGGGATATTCCAGTCATTTTCACATGTTTTTGGCAATTTTGGATTCGTTTGATATGTTGACCAATAAGAATTTTGGCAAAAAGTGGATGATTTGCTTTCCCCAAAGCGGGGGTCGAAAAGCGTTTGATCAATTTCTTCAAAATTGTTTCGATAAATTGTTTTGTAACACGTTTGAGCATGGAAACGTGATAGCCACTGGAAATAATTTATTCCTGATTCCTTTTTACAAGTCAGGATGCATCCACCAAACATTTTCCATTCCCAAAGGAAGAATTTTAGGTGATGAATACGTGGAACCCAACACATTAACAAATGCTTGTAAAGCAGCCACCTTGTATAATTTAGAGTATTGGGTGGGAAATGTTTACCAAATAAAGGATTAGTAAACAAGATAAGGTATAATATGAGTAATGCCAGTGATATTGATGTTGAAAATTTGAGTTTAGAATCCTATTTCGAAAACCTTGAATTACCTAGAAATTACTCCCCGTGGCCAGATGCTTTTCACAATTTTCCCACGTTACCAGTTCTAACCCCTCCACAAACTATACGACCCTCACCAAGAAGATCTTCGAGTGACGGCTATATTTCAGGGAGTTCATCTTGTTCCAGAAGTTCATCTGCAAGTGGCCAAGATCAACCTGCTGCCCGAAATCGTTCAAGATCTCCAGCTGCTGCCCCAAATCGTTCAAGATCTCCAGCTACTGCCCGAAATCGTTCAAGACCTTCAGCTGCTGTCTGAAATCGTTCAGCAAGGCTTGCTGCCAGAAGAGTAAAGTCTGCAAGTCCAGTAAGGCATGCAGGCGGGAGAAGAGGTAGAAGGTCTGCAACTGCGGGTCGACATCGCTCCAGATCTCGAAGCCTAGCAGCTAATGCAAATCGTCAGAGATCTCCAGCTGCTAGAGTAAATCGTTCAAGATCTCCAAATTAAGCCGGTCAGCAGCGTTCAAGATCTCCGAGACCAGCCACCGGTCAGCAAGGTTCAAGATCTCCGAGTCCAACCACCGGTCAGCAGCGTTCAAGATTCAGCTTCCAACAGTTCCAGAAGTCGCTCTCCGAGTCCAGGACCATCAAACAGACAACCCAACAGGCGGCGTCGGATCAGAAAATTTAGGGTTCAAAGACCTCCCTACTTGGATTGGGGAAACTCTAGACGTGAATTGGTGTATGATTATCCATCTCACAGACTAACATTACATAATGATGATAAGAATTTTACAGTCCGTAGAATTCGCAATAAAGCATGTAGTTATTTACTAAGCCCAGTGCTTCTCAAACTTTCAATACTGGCGCCCCCCTTTTCAATCACAATTTTTATCGCGCCCCCTTATACATTAATAATGCACTAAATGCAATAATAATGCACTTTGATGCTAAAGCTACAATGCGAGATCTTAATTATAAACCATACAAATTAATAACATGAGTATTAAATTTTCAATACTACCTTTAAGCAAAAAAATAAATTAGGTAAGTAATAGGATAATTATTATGTTATTTTTCCTTTCTCTAATTTTTAAATTGAACATATTGCAAAATGCGGTGACTGCTTAGAAGACAAAATATGGATATCTGCTAAATATAGAAAAATAACTCAGAGGGTCAATTTCTAATCATAAGCATTCCTTATAAAAACTTTGCTTTGCAAGACAAGCCCATGGAAGTCTTTAATACTTATTAAACTTGTTCTTAATTTGGTATTAATTAATTAGTTACAAAATGCTCTGTGCAGCACTGATATATTAAAAGTATACCGGCCGAAGTACCCGCTCTTTGCAGGAGTTCATTTATGAGAAAATAAAACATTCTTGATATAATAGCTGTATTACAAGAAGAGTAAGTGCGCGACAATGTTTACAAAAATGTAAAATGTTTTTTTAAAAATGATTGCTCAAATTATAATTAGCTTTAAGCGAATTTTAAATTTAAGCCTCATTTATAATTGATGTTAAATAATGAACAATAATATAAAATTCCGATGAAGAATAATTGTATTATTTTTAATATTTAAAGCAAAAAGACTTCAACATGTTTTAACCTGGGAGCAGGCGCGCACTCGATACGGTCGAGCGAGGTTATTGAGTCACCCCAATCCTTTTTTTTTAATAATTTTTTTATTGTACACGATACAAATCGTTACTCCAGTGAATAATTTAACTAAGAAAAGTTTACTTACCTACTTTCAAGGACTTTTCAATTTTTCTTTGGTAACAAGTAAACAGTTTTGCCAGAATTGACAATTTCGTTATCTGTGTGTCCCTCGCGACCACTTCCGGGTAAAAAGTGTATTCATTATGATAATATGTATGTTACTGCTAAAACAATTGTTATGCTTTATATGTTTGAAAATACTCATCTTGATCTAAGTCTTCGCATAGTAATCCATCCAAGTGTGTGTGTGTGCTCTCCGTGGTTTTCCAAATATCATAAAACTGTTTTGCATGGAAAAAAAGCGCAACAGAGAAATACATTACTTACAACTTCCTAAAATAAGAAATTAACACATAAGAGAGGGGTCATAACTAACTGTACCAATAACTTAGAAGGTCAAACAAATTACAGCTATAATGTGCAGTATTTCAAAAATAATGACAGTGATGAATTTTTTATGTTCCTAAATTTTTTCGATTCTGGATCTGGGATCTGTTTTTCTCTGAAAGAGTAGAATGTTAGTTTTAAAAAAGAAAACGTAATAAAAACTCTCTCATCATGAGATTACAGCAAGTTTAATAAAATATTTTTTATTTGGTTATAGGATCAAAGATAGCTAATTAAGTATTGAAGAAATTTTTTTTGATGATTTATATATATATATATATAATATCGCCTATAACTTATATCAGAGTAAAAGTGCATTTTTTATTTTGTCTGAAAGTATTTTGTTTTAATTCATTCCAGTAAATTAATTATTTTTTTAAATCTTTTATTTTCGATATGCTCGTGCCCCCCTCGTAAGGTTATCGCCCCCCCCAGGGAGGCGCGCCCCACAGTTTGAAAAACACTGTACTAAGCCATTGCTCCAAAACTTATCCAATTAAATGGGATACCGTACCTCGAAATGCAGTTATTTCAATAAAGAAGAGGAGACTTGTCATTTAAATCAGTATTATTAAAAAAAAAATTTAATCTGTTGTTTCTCCTAAAAGTATCACACCGAGTAAAATCACAATAGCCCATACGTGAACATATTGTACAAACAATATTCTCAATATTACCATCATGGGAACAATCACCAAATGTAATGTCCATTGATAGTACTGATTTTGTTTTGACAGGTTGAAATGTTTCAATACGGGTAATGTAGCTTCATAATTGATCTTATCATTAACTTGAAGGGCATTTAAATATTCCTGAATTTTGTTGGCCATAAATTCATATCAGTCCGATTCATCTTCTTCCCCCCAAAAGATTAGCCCACACCATTTCAGGCGTGACTTCAGGATTAAAATTATTCTTTTGTTGAAAGTACAACAAATTCACACACACACACAAACGTTTATTGATGGCATCCAAAGCATCTGACGTCAGTACATTTTCATAATGAAATGGATCCATGATATCTAGAATGACTGATATTACACTATAAATTGCCAAAATATTGGATGCTCCAGCCATTATTTTTCCCACCGTGGCCAAGGATTTCACCGACAGGGAGAGAGTTTGATTCAAAACAGCTTCTGTCAAAGCCAATTGAATGGGAAGGTTGCCGGCTGCTTTCAACAGCAATTGAGGAGCTATTTTCCGTAATACTTTTTCCACGACATGCGCTTCAATGTCCACTCCAAAATCAGCCAATAATTCTGCAGTCACTTCACGAGCCACTTGAGACGTATCTGGTAATGGGATAGTATCACTCAGATTCACTTCCAGTGAAACTGCAGGATGAGAAGGTACTGGCGGAATATGAGGATAATTTAGGAGGTTGAACAACACTCGTTTTCAGGGCTCAATAGACGGTTTTTCCCAAAAAATTCCCCAATGGTTTGATCCACCGAAGAATAACATTCCTTCCCATCAAATTCCAATCCATAGGCTTGACAACACAATTTATTTAGATAAATTTTCCCATTTCTCCAATCCAAACCAGCATGCAAAGGATGTTTGGATTGCATACCAAATACTTGTTCGGGAAAAGAAGCCAATACTTTTTTCAAAGGATTGACCATAACACAACGTGCTCCCCACCATTCCGCATCAGTGGGTGTCGCCATTTCTCGGCAACTGTGTTGACATGACAAGACTAATGTATTGGCTAATCATGTCCATTGCATATCATCTTTCCAAGTACACGGTACACCGTCAGATTTGAAAGGAAAGCAACAGACGTTTACATCCCAATTCCGTAAAATGAATTTGGTCTACCACAATACATTCAGTAGCAAGGGAAGGGTGAATATATTAATCTTTGAGAGTCGCAGGACGTATTTGTATTTCCAAATGTTGAAAATAAGGGGGGTAACGTTGTGCCGATACACATCAAATAAATATTGGGTCGTATGTTCGGTAGCATAATGCAGAGCGTTTTGCAATTCATACTTGCTGTGTCGAGGCATCACAATACACTTTCTAAGGTGGGACCTTTGTTTTGATCCGAAAGCACAATGCTTTTTAAGCAAAACACGGGTTCTCCCACCAAAGTATGTTGTATACATTCGTCACAAGAGGTATTAGGTTGCACAGAAAAGATGTGGTGAGGGGTGAGATACCGGACCAAAGAGCCATTTTCCAATGCAGTGCCAAAGGTCCAAAATTGATGTCGAGTGAGCCAAGTCACAATAGTGACCATTTCTTCGGACGTGCAATCTTTGGGAAGAGCATAGCAGGGATAAGCACTCACAACATGTTGGTTCCTAGCCACAATGATACTTTTTCCCTGGACAACCAATTGACAGGAGGAATCCCAAGCACACACAGGATGGCGTTCAATGTGAGCACACTCCTCGGGCTCGCTGGTTTCCAAAGTGATGAGTTTTTCTTGAGCGGCGTGTTGTAGAAAGGCGTCGTTTAAAAATTTCTGAGGAACGTAAAGGTGGGTCATAATTGCACCAAACTGTAACATAGAACCGAATAAAAGAACCTTGAAACCACCACTTAGAAACTGGAAGCAGTTTGAAAAAAACAATATCTTTATGAAAAAGGCAAAAATAGGAAGCTAAATAAAAAATTAATAGAGTTTTATTCCAGGCCAGTTGAGGGCAACGCACACAAAGATCCAAATGTCGGAAAGGCATTACTCGCTAAACATTTGCTCTAGGTCATCTTGCTTATAAAATCTAGTTACTAAAAAAATTTTAATTATCCTTTTGCTCTCGCATGTACAGTACACAGTCCACGTCTTTTAATTTGAGCATAGCAAACATTTGGGTTCAAGCACACTTCAAACCCAATCGTCTCTTCACACACTTTGCATTTAATCACCTTACACATTACAACTTTATTCTTCCAAAAGACAAGATGAGACATAGTACATACCAATTACTTAAAAAGGCCTACTTGGGCAATGTGAATCATGCGGCTTTGTTTCAGATTCTTCACGAGGAAAAGGACCCTTTTGTACAAAGAGCTGTAAGACTCGCCACTCAGATGGATTCCATTCAAGTTCCATGGGATACCAAACTTTTTCAAGATGAGTTTCGTCAGGGTACTCCGCAAGAAAGATTAGAACAAACCACCATGATGTTTTTGCTACGGGTAGTGGGCCTGGATAAGGAAGAAATGCACATTCGTACTTTTCGCAAACAAGAATCTCATGAAGCCGTGTAAGCTTGGATTAGTCTGTTGAAGCATACATTATATTTGCCACACTCACTCTACTGTACAATGTAAGATGGACCATTGGATATTTTTCTCTTGGATAACCTAGTGTTTGATTTAGTACATGAAGGTCGTGTCTCGGCCTTGCGTCAGTTTATGACTGAAGAATTGAACATCTCCATGACAAATTCCCTCACGTTGGCAGAACGAAACTTTGAAAAATTAAATTTTTTAAATATTGTTCAATTTGGCTCATCCTTTTGGCGCTTACTCCATTGGATGGCTGAAGCTATGGACATGAGGGATGCTTCAAGTCATCCAGATATTGATATGGCCAAGAAAATTTGGCGTGAATTGATTACAGAGCCATTGTACCGATTGCTACGATGTGGTATTTGTATGACTCATATGCGCCATATTATGCAAGAGATGAAATCAGAATTAATGGACGAATCTACGCAATACCAATTGATATGGTTTAACATTCACAACAAGGTGACGGCAAGAAAATGTATCATACTGCCACTCAATCCCAAAATGTTTATTCAGAGTCTGAACTGGAAAAGGATTCAGCATTTATGCGCCAAGGTTTATCCCCATAATAATTGCTCTTGGGCGGTTTCTTTTGGCGTAACGTATTCACTTTCATAGATTCAAACATGCGAGGAGTAACAGCCACTCGCCCTTCGGCAGCCAGAGCATATTGATCCCCAACAAAATCTGGTTTAGTCGTGTTCCACCATACAATACACACCCCAAATCCAATATCATCACTCAAAGAATGAGAAGTATGGAGCTGAAGTCGGTAACGGTCCAAAATATTCTTGTAAATGAGACCACCATAAGATCCAAAGTAATGATTGCGGTCTACCAGTACGAAATTGGGTTTTTGATACGTATCGTCCGGAAGCGCGGCATCCCGAATTGAATTGAGCACTTGAAATTGTTCCACAAGTTCTCGTATGGAATTGTAAGGTACATATACATATGCCATATTTAAAATCAGTTGCAGGCTTTACTGATATTTAAACTTACATTATTTAAAAAAAAATTTTTACATAGTTTTCAATTTCTCAAGAACAAGTTTATGATGGCACAATCACAACGTCGTTGGGCGCACTTTCAATTTCCACCAGATACATTTCATAATCAGCAAAACCATATTCCTTATGAAATGATTGTTTGTCGAGATGACGATAAACACCTTATACTTTTTCAGCAATACAGTCGCTTGGTGTTTGGGATATTCTAATCCTCATCAAGCCATCCAAGACCATCATGTCGAGTGTCACTCCTTGAAATGGGCCAGTGGTTTATTTTTGAAAAAGATAAATGTTGAAAAATTTGCCAATCAGACTGATGTCCCGTATGCTGCAGCCTTTCTGAAATGGTTTCTTTCATATTACGACAAGTGTGTCAAAAGATTTTTAACCCGTCACAAATAACCGTAACCAGATTCATATCCAGAATCTGTTTCATACCAAGCTCTTTCCCGTCGTCGAATGCTTTTCATTCTCAACATTTTCACATCTTCACGACTTAAAGGGACTTTACATAAAGGTAATTTTCGTGGGGAATGAGCACGGAGGCAATAAATGTGAAACTCATGTTCACAATCCAAAGTCCATACATTTTCTCGATTATGTACAAGAGAGTAACAACACAAGAAGCACTGGTCCATTATTGCTCTCTTTGTTATTCCTCCTGTTACCCAACGAGTCGTTCCCGAGTGATTCTCGAAGGTGAATTTTTAATATCTGGTTGTCCTGTGTTGATATTTTCAGGGTATAAGGTCGGTTGCGAAGCATTTAATGGCCTGCTAAAATCTGCAAAAACGCTTCGTGTGCCGATTTGGATTGAGTAACGTCCAATTGTACGAGTCCTTTCAACGGAACTTGATTAGCTTTCCCATCATGAAAAATGGGTGGATGCAACAATGTAGCAGGATCCGATGAGGTTATAGGGCAAATATCAGATGCTGAGGCTCCAACATGGAGTCTTTTCACTTGACAGGACGGCAAAGAGAGGGACAAGTGACTCGTGAAAACTATCAAATGCTTCACGTAGGAAGGTTTCTGAACAACGTAACCAAAATAGGGTTCCACAAGAATCATAAAGTCCACAGATGAAATGGGGTGTTTGACTTGATAAGGGAATTAATTTCCCAATTGGCTATCACTACCACTGATTCTTGAGCTGAAAAACAATAATCAAAAAATAGGTCAAGATGAGGGGAAGGCGTCCCAAATTTCCGTACACAACAGTAACTTCTTTGGAACGGCACTGATGAAAGAGATGCACAGCTTTACTCAACTGTGTCCTGGGGTGCATTTGAAGGGAATTGATTTCACCACGTAGTATGTCAACTCCTTCTCTCAAGAAATCCCGTATGTAATCTTTTTCACCTGGTTCAACCCTTTGAAAAGGAGGAGGTAAATTGAACCGAACTGATTTGCAAGTCATCTTGACTGATGCATGAGCTAGCTTTCCAAAGCTTGCTTGCTCCAGCTTTAAACCATTCATTTAAGGGGAAAAAATTATATATTATTTTTTATATATAAATATTTTATGTTGTTTCTTCCTTCTTTCTCTTTTTGGCTAAACCATCTTCAACATTACTTGTTGAAGGGTCCGCAGTATTGTTTGAGACTACAATTTTATTTTTCAAAATTTCCACTAAACGGTTAAAATATTCCCAAGATGTATTGGACCAATACACATCTGAACATGCTTTCATCACATTGTCTGGTGAGGTAACGCCCGGCCCCTTTGGCAATTCCAATCCTGCAGATTTTTTCAGTATATTACTCATTACTTGATACACACAATGCATGAATTTTGAATCGACATCTGATTCATAATTTTCCAATTCTTTGTATACTTTTCGTGCGGCACAAACATGTGTCCTCTTGACCAGATCATCCTCTTTCCAATCATAACGTCCTTGCTCACCCGACAGGCTATATTTTAAATTCTCGATGTATTTTTTATATTCAAACTGAGGCCCATTATTTAATTTGGGTCCTATTAAGCCGTCAATGGCCAAAAGAGTACTGATCGTGTTGGCTTGACCACTCTTAACCATGCTCTGAATCAACCTGTTTAATCGTTCATTTTTGACAAAATCTTGAGCCAAAATGATTTCATCGTGCTTATGGGTGCAACGAAGGATGACCTTGGCCACTTCTGGATCCACTGGGGTATGAGTGTTTATCAACTGATTGAGCCCTTGAAAAGTCAGGTCCAGCTTGGTCATTAAATCGTTCAATATACGATATTTAAATGTATGAATATTGACTAAATCATTGCTGCCAGACTGAAAAATTTCAGGGAGCAAACTGTCAGCAATCTGATTTAAAAGTACAGTACTCTCCATGGCCCTAAAAATGGATGTACGTTAACTTTGTTATTCTACTAAGAGTTGAAACATCTGCAGCTGCGAGGCATATAAAGCACACATTAAAAAAAAAAAATTTTTTTTTTTATTATTATTCATCTTCATTGGGTTCAAACACTACAGCGGCAATTTCTGTCAGATTCTTTTCAATGTTTGGATCAGACACCATAAACAATTTTAAAGTATCAATAGTCCATGGTATGGAATATTGGGCATCAAACGCCTCTACTTGCTTCACCAATTTACTGATAATACCATACAAACATCTGGCTTTTGAAAAGGCGCCCTTTTTCACATGAACCTTTTTCAAGTCCATACTACATGCAACATGTCCCATGGCAATATTAAATGCCAATTGATCTGCATAATGATCAAAGAGAATATTGGGAAACAACTGATGAGATACCATATCCACCAAATCCATCGGAGCCTGAATTTTCTCCTTGACCAATTTTTCCAACTGACCATATTTTGCAAAATTTTCCGATAGGCACTCTATTTTTTCTCCCTTTCCAATGGAACGCATCACATAATACAAATCTGTATTTCGCTTGTATGTAACGTCCGATTCTATACCATGCAAAATTTGCTGTACAAAGGCACATGATTCATATTCTTTCCAGAAAAACTGATCTCGACAGATACAAGCCCTTAAATTTAGAGCCCAATTGGCTACCATTTCAATATCTGAACAGCAGGCATAACAACCTACCAATACGTGAAATATATCAAATGGAATACAATAACGACTAAACATTTTACGAATAGCCATCGATCGTGGCAACTGATTCAGCAACTGTTTAATGAGATTGGATTCTTCCTCTTCAGGTGGAAGGGGGTCCAATCTTCCCGACATGCTTATATTAATCCAAGCATTAATCCTTCTTTAACCAAAAAATGACCGCAAAGGAACCTGAGAAAAAAATTCCTTCCGCAGTGGCAAAGGCCACCAACCGTTTTGCAAAAGATGGACTTTGTATCCAATTTATTGCCCATTCTGTCTTTTTCTTAACGAAGAAAAGGGTTTCAATGGCGTTAAGAACAGCCAGTAGGGTAAACCTCTTTTAAAAATTGATTTTGCGTTTTTGATATTTCTGTTTCCAAATCAAGACCTTTCCAATGATATAACATCCAAGCCATTATATGAACTAAAATTTTAAAATAATTTTTAAAAAATAATCAGTTGATTTACCACGCCCATTTTGACAAATAGAAATGTAAACATTGCCTTTTTAAAACTGGGGAAAAGTTGCAAAGCCTCGATTAATTTTTATTTTTTAATACCCAAATTAACTTTAGATAATTGTATAACTGCAACTGTTAAGATTTGCTAAAAACCTTTGGAGGCAATTTCAGATTTTCATGTGGGTTTTAGTAAAATGTTATACATTAAAATGTAGGCATTTTTACTGAAATTTAGGTCTTTTCTTTAGTTTAAATTCATTTTTAATTAGTTAATTAATGATTACTGAATCTTCGCGTGTTTAAGTAGTGTTAAAAGAAAAAAATTAGTTCCATGTATAATTGTGACCAGGTGAGAAATATTTACGTAATGAATCTTCATTTTATAATCCGCATAATGGATAATGTGACATACTTAATATAGGATACTTTTACATCATGGGTTGATTTTTTTCGAGAAATTGTCTTCAAATGTTTTTTTTTCGGTATAAATGTACTCTGTTTTTTAAATGCAATTGTGTATACTGATGTGACATTTTTGAAACATTCTTAAGCATTGATATCATAACAAAAAATGACAATTCTGAACACATTCATAATAATCATATTTGCTCGCTCAACTAAAGTTTGTTTTTGAAAAAAAATAATGCTAATATATTTAAAAATTTCACTTCTACCGTATAAATATAAATGTATAATTAATACATATAGTCAAAGTCTTAAGTTTATATGTTTAATAGTTTCGAGATAAAGGTACCGATGATACATCAAGTGTGATGTTTGTTGCATTTGTACGAGGCTTCTTACGGTAAATTCCTAGTTTCTCCCACCCCTTGGCGACGATTTTTTATCAAAATGGCGCCAAACGCGATTTTGTAAACTCGTGGACGACGTTCAAAGAACGGAAAATGTCGATAACCATAAAAAATAAAAACAATTAAAATTGAACAGTTCAGCGAAGCAAGCCCTAAAATGGAAAAAAATGGATAAAACCGTACTTACGTCTTTCTCCATTTTGTGGTGATCGCCCATTCTCGAAAAACATCATCATCCAACGAATGCCCTCTCCGGCGTCGCCACATTGTTCGGCTAAATAGTGGTTTCGCCCTCCAGTCATGCGCCGCATGGTTCCCCGTAACGATCTTTTAATCGCCGACCACGTGCCTTCGATTGAAGGTGGTTCACTCTGTGAGCACCGGTTTCAGGGTTTTAAAAGTCAGACTGTGGTTGACCCGCAAATGCTGATAACCATCATGCGAAAAATACAATGAACCCCTTCCGACGACTATTTTTCCAAAAAAATGACGCGTTAAAATTAAAATGTCACACACACTTAAATGACTCTTAACGAACCACGTACCTTTTCTTATACAAGCATATATCATGCGATTCTCTCCTCCTTTCATACAAGCATCTGGTTCATAACCAATCAATCGTTCCCTTCCGATTGGCTCTCAAAACCATGTTTTTTCCACATTTAGGACATTCATACCTGCTAGAAATTAAATTTTCACGCATCGTTTCAGAGAAATTCCTTTGTCCCCTTTCTTCCGGAACAGCAAAAAAAGAAATAGATGTTCCATTCGGCTACTCATTCTGAAAAACCGGTACTCACACGAATTCTAAAAGATCGTTCGAACCAGATCGTTCAACCGTGAAAAAGAAGGAAATGGTTAAATTTTTCTGTATATATATTGGCCCCGACGTGTCATTTGCCAGGGTTGCCAAATTAAAATCCTCATCCTGTTGGTCAAAATTTTAATGAAAATGCATGGGTTGGCGATTGATCGCACATTTTAAACAAATGTGCTTTAAAAACCGGGGGTGGGTTAAAATATACCAACCAACATTTGGTAGAATTAAGTGAGTTTTTGTTCTAAACCTTAGAAAATGTCTGCAAAACAAAACCTAATAATTTTGTCCAAAATGACGAAAATATCTTTTCAAAAATTGTAAAATGCGAGCATATTGCTCCATATATATGGTTTGGAGCGCATGAGCTTTTTCCATAATGGATAATCATATTTTTAAATACCATCTCAAATTCATGGTAAAACCATATTGATACATTTTCACATTATATTTATATTGCTTTATGTTCAAATTTCATATCAGTAAAGCATAAAAGCTACTAATTCTTCAAAAAATTGATACAGAATTGAGAACATTGATGTAATATTAGAAATTATCTCGTTAAAAAAACTGAAAAATTTTTTTTTTTTAAAATAACATTTTACTTTTCAGCTATTCTGGGCAATTTAAGATTTTTTTGCTTACTATTTTATGCAAAATAAATTGCAAAGATGTAATGTTTAATAAAAACAAATACATGTTGTAACTCATGATTTTTTGATTAAGTAGCACTTTATTTGAAAATTCAATTTTTCAAAAATGATGTTTTTCAAACTGTATTCATGTTTTTTCAAATATAATGTAGGAATGTAATGAATTTTTCCCCCTCATGTTTTTATATGTAACTATATATATTCATATGAGTTTTTTGGGGATTTTCTCAAATATTTGAACTGTATCCATATATCGTGTCAAAAATGTCATTTTTTAAAAATTCATAGTGATATTTTTATGTTACATGTTTTTGAGAAAACTAAACAATATATTTTAAATATTTCACTTCGACTGCAAATATTAATGTTTATTTATTGTTCAGACAAGTTTTTAAGCTTTAATAATTCAAAAGTTTTTCAATAATAGGTAACTAACAACAACTCAGATGTGTAATGCTTTTTTCGTTGCCATATTTTGTTACATGCATAAAAAACATGGATTTCATATTTAAAAACATAAAAACAGTTTTATTTTTGACTTTTTTAGAAATATTTTGGACAGTGTAGAGAAAATTTTGCATTTTGAAACTTTTAGAAATTGTGTTTGTTGTGTTGCACATACAAATCCATAATTAAATTTTTCTAATGTTGTAAAATCACATATTCCCAAATCATGACTTTTACATATTAATACATATTTACATTATATTTATGATGTTATAAGGTCAAATTTGATATTTATAATGCATTGAAGTTAAAAATTCTTCACAGATTGTTACGTAATTTGTGAAAATTGATGCAAAATGCTAAAAAAAATCTCGTTGAACAAAAACTGAAAATTACTATATATGTATTTTCTGAACATTTTAAGGCTTTTTTGTTTCATATTTTATGTTTAAAAAATTAAGAAGATACTAATATTTAATAAAATAGGGCAAATACATGTTGTAATTCATTATTTTTGTAATTAAGTGCCTTTTTACACTTAAAATGCAATTATCTCAAAATGATTGTTTTCAAAGTGCGTGTACCTATTTCATAGAAAATAATGAATGAAACTACTTGCAATTTTTACTGCACAAAAATAATATGTAACTATATATAAGGGAGCTACTTTCTTGGAGATTTTGCTAAAATATTTTACTCAGAAGCAGTTATCGTAAAAAAAATGACAATTTTCACAAATTTCAAAGCGATACTTTTACGATGAATTTTTTGAAAATAGTAAACAATATATTTGAAACATTTTACCATTATTTAAATAAAAAATGCCTAATTATTATACAGCCAAAATTTGAATTTTTATATTTAACAAATTTCTGAAAACATGGTTTTGTATCCAAAATGGCTCAATTCTGCCATTGTTGGTATAACGGGAAACCGTTTCAATCGTTAAACAATTTTTTTTTTTTCTTGATGATATCGAATTAGGGTCTCAATCAACAAACTGTACATTTCTGAATGTATATTTTCAATGGCAATCTGAAAGCCATAAAAGCAACGAGCTTCGGTTACTTTGACTTCGCGAGCAAAGTGTTCCACTAAATTTTCAATTACAATACCATCACTGGCGGCAAAAAAAGACCAGAACATGGGAAAGAAAATGCTGTTCATCGGGGGTCAATCTTTCCCAATCTCCCACATCTTTGGACAAATCCACTTCTTCTGCCGTCCAGAAGGAAGCAACAGCTTTTTTGTACAAAAACCACAAATCCAAGTGCTGAAGGGGAAATGTGACAATTTGGTTAGGATCATCCTGGAGTAAAATTTCTTGTGTACTCATTGCGCATCAATCTAGATTTTATTTGAAGCAACTCTAGCTATGGTCATCAATTTAAAGCAACATTAAAAAACAATTTTCAATAAATACACTATTCCTCTTATGTTTTATTATTCATCAAGCGTGCCATTTGTTCGTTGGCTACAAATGTCCAATCTTTTCTCTGCCATTCCTGTACATAGATATTGCCCAATTCTTGAAACAAAGCCTCTGTTACATTTCGAATGTCTTTGTAATAATTGGCATTTCGATAGGGCGCTGCTTGTAAAAACATGCTTTGTTTACACCAGAGATCTTGTGTACGTGACCGAGTGCAGACGCACTCCATATTCCATTAAACTTATTATTTAATCTTACACTTGTCTTAGATGATTTATTGAATTTAATTGAGTCTAATGATTGTGATGATATGAGCGTTGATTGATATAAAAGCATTCTACCACTTTTTAACTGAACCATCGATGATCATATCAGCCATGTCCAATCTCAATAATTTTCAATGCCCCGCAAACAATATTAATCAACACAGGGAATATGCAGCCTTTCTAGGCTAAGCTAATCGAGCAATAGAATAATCAACTCGAAAAGTATTTGGCCTTTAAATGCTTCAAGTAAAAAAATTTTTTTTTTACAATAAACAAATTATTTCACTGCAAAAATCTTTGATGGGTTATTCAACTTTTGACAACCATTTCAGGTTCCACCAATTTTTCATCACGGTCCACACTAGACTCTATTGCTTCTTCCTGTTGAGCCATCTCAACATTTTCCTCCTTTTTGTCAACCTCAGCGTTTTCTAGCTCAGTCGCTTTTTCATCCAAAATTATTTCAACATTACCCAACAACTCTTCACAACATTTCTTTGCCACAATATCCGGGTAATTACATTTCTTTGCCACAATATCCGGGTCATTACATTTCTTTGCCACAATATCCGGGTCATTACATTTCATCGCCTCTTCAATAGATTCCAAATCACTACATCCAATTATCTCACCTAATCGATCCATTGTTTCAACAATAAATTCTTTACTTGTATTTTCCACCATTGGTTTATCCACGTAATCCAACAACTCATCCAAAGATTCCGTTGGACAATATTCCAAGGATTTATACACCGCCTCATGACATCCTTCCCCATCACAATGTTCCAAAGGTTTTTCTTCTTTAGATTTATTCATTGGTTCCAAAGGTTTTTCATCGTTAGTTGTATCCATTAGACAATGATCCATCAATTCCTGTTCCAAAGTCTCATTAGATTTATCCATCCACTCCGGTTCCAAAGTCTCATTAGATTTATCAACTCCGGTCTCAAAGGTATGGATTCCAGAGGTTCATTAGATTTATCCATGGGTTCCAGAGACTCATTAGGTTTATCCATGGGTTCTAGAGGCTCATTAGATCTTTCCTCCCCTGGATATTGATCCATCAACTTGTCGCATTGTTCCAAAAGTTCATCTATGGCTTCCAAAAGCTTATCCTCATCCAATTTATCCATTGGTTTTTCTTCATTAGATTTATCCATTGGACACTGGCTCATCACCTCACTCAATCCCAAACACTGAATCGCTTTTTTTTTCTTCTTCCCTATGCGTTCGATTCAAATTCACAGCCAGGGTTTGAGCGGCTTTGGCAGCACAAGGAAACGAAATGAGTCGATTATGAGAGTGAATGTATCCGTACGCATGATCTCCTACGGGAGGTTTCACGATGCAAACCTTTCGGAATCCAACCACCATCTTGAAAAATTGTTTTTGATTTTTGGAACGAACAGCCAACTGGGCACCCCAGCCCACCTGGTCGTGAATAAAACGTTGTGGCGCGTGCCACCAGGACTATTTGTCCATTTTCAGGATGCATCTAGCATGAACATTGCACGCTTTATTGTGGCGCCGTTCGCATTGGATTTTATTGCAAACCAAATCGGCGACCGTGAAATTCACATCATGAGGCATTCGCATGTGTAAAATAAACACTTGACGAGGATTATCGACACAAGCAAAGGCAATTTCCAAGGGTAACTTGTGACCGTTATTCTCACGAATATACAAGACTTCGGCACAATAATCCTTGTTGAAATGGTTAATCAAAATCTCCCTTCAAATTGGTTAATAATTCCCAAGCTGAGAATTGTAAAGAGAAATGATAATTGTGTTGAATCTTGTCAAGCATATAAAGCATCAGGTAAAAATAAAAAAAATAAAGAAACACCACTTTTTTAGTAATTTTCTGTTTGCCTTGTGTTATATATTGCCAAGTCTGTGATGTACCTCCCCATTGGAAGTACATCTCTCGAAGTATCAGCATGAGCTAGATTGTAGGGTTAGCAAAGAACTCGGATCAAACATTATCTTAATATGACTTTATTAAGATATTCAACTTAAAACTTTAACAAATATAATTATAATAATTAATATGAGAGAATCTACGATGACTCAATAACCATCTCAATATTTTCACTCAATATATAATATATATATTCTATAATATGATCTAGTCTAATTCAGACCAATCTCAATAAGCGAACCGCCTAATCCTCGTTTCTAATATTAAGTAATTAATCCTACCTTATATTATTCCTTAATGCTACTTGTCTTTATCTACAATGGGATGCAGCTTGACGGATAACTTCTAGTCGAACACCAATATGTTTATCCACGACACGTAGAACTTAATCAATCTTTAACTACGAACTGCAATAATCATCAACTGCCACAACGCACATCAATTGTCTAACTTTCCTTTACATTGCCATCCCGCTTACTCTAAGATCCTGTATTTAAAGTCCGTTTATTTGCATATCTTCTTCACATCTCGTTTCTTGGATTTGGTTGGAAAAGAGTTGCCAATAATTCTGGCCCAAAGAACCCAAAGGACTTGTTAAAGAAAAGACGCGTAAGACGTCACAAGTCATTCAAACTTGTAAACACTTTTTTGCCCTCAGATCGAGCTCGCCGCACAGGTTTCATTTGCAGATACGCAATTGTTGAAAAACTTTTTGGATGTATTCTTCTCTCATCTTTGTTGATTCGAATACCTACAGATTTTAAGGTGTGTATAACCAAAGTGGGAAATGGGCTTGTAAATCCATGGTAAATCATATCACGCCACTCATCGGGGGTCATTCTCCACCCCGTTTCTTCTGACACATATTTCGAAATGAAATTATCTCTCACTTTATTGTTATTTTCGGCATTGTACAGGAATCCATTCTTGATTCGTTCAAACTCGAGAAACTCAGATACTTCCTCCTCTGTATCACCATATACTTTGATTCGGGTTCCAACATTGCAAGTGAGAACGTACTTTTCAAAAAATGTGGTAAAAATGTCGCGATGTATGAATATTGAATAATATAAGACAAATGATCCTTTCTCTCTCTCTCTCTCACTGAAAATAGGAATCATTCTGGAAGCTAAGTTTAAAGTCCAGTCAGCTCGTGTCTGATATTTATTACCACAACAACAACAACAAATTATTTTTTTTAAACAAATTTTGTCTAGCTCTGGTAATTCAATTTTTTTAATTAGTTCTACTAATCCAAAACTTTCATTCAACATTCAATACAAACTTCTGTGTTTCATTCCATTCAAAAGCCATTCTAGTTTACATTAGCTATTTATTCATTAAGCAAAAGTCATATCCCGTTCTTTCTCGAAATTGTTGACCAAAAAAACATTTTTTTCCGTCGAACGGGTCACTTGCACCGATGGTGCTTCTATACACATGTGAGCACAATTTCGTTTCCAGGCTTCAAAACTCAAAATTTCCTGCGGAGATCGTTCTGGATTTTTGGCCAGCCCGTCTCGCGTCAAAGGCAGAGGTCGACCCGTTCGACATGGTCATGATATTTTTCATATGTACACTGTTTTGCAAAGGCAATTGCTCTTGCACCACTCGCATCCAATTGAAAAAGTAGGCTACAATTCCGCATTTTTGAAACACGGCTTGAATATCGGAAAAGGCAGTTACACGTTCAGCATCTAATCGCCTTAACAAGCTGAGCCAATGTTTGGCCGACGTTCTGTACACAATTTTCGTGTTGGGCACCACGATAAAAGTAAACGCATTTATATATTTATAGGTTCCATCCAGCGTAATGCCCTTGTTGTAAGGGGGACCACGGGTCTAGAGGCATGCATCGGGCAAATGTTGGAGCAACTCTCGACCCGTATACCCCATGGCGTGTAGACAATTCAAAGACTTGGGTCTGAGTGGAAAATTATTGCAATTCACTCAGCAATATAGCATCGACCCGAAAATGGTTATCCCGTTCCTCTTGGGATTTCAAATGTTTACTATCCAAAGTGTCTTGCGTTTCGGATTTGGTGACACGACACGTTAATTGAATGCCAAAAGCATCTCCATGGATCGGGAATCGTTTTCGAATCATCCGAACAAACTTTAAACACTAATAGGGTAGACGCTCTTGGTGCTGGAATCGGGAACAGATCGCCTTAAATCGGGAACAGATCGTTCGAGATGGTGTTGAAACAATTCCAAAATAGCCTCCAAGTAATGAGGTTGAATGATACGTAAAATTTGTCGATGTACAACGGGCCGAACAGTGGCTACATGATCAAAGATGCCTCGAGCGGTAGACATTTGCTAACTTGAATAACCTAAAATAATACCAATGAGCTTACAATTTGTTACTCAAAACTTTAGCAGCTCAAAAAAGTTAAAAAGCAATGAAAGCTTATAAAATTGGTTTTTTTTTACTTGTAGAGGACAGTTTAACTGTCCATTTACTTTTTCATTTCAAATATTTCCACACACAAAAAACATTACACACAAAAATTATTTAGTCTCTTAATTTACAATTTAAATTTTTCAAATATTTTCCAAAGTGCCAGTGGTAATTCTCTTTAAAAATATGCTTATGCAACCTTCCAAATCTTTGAGGGTATTTGCATGTTTCTTCCAATCCAAATAATTTTACCTTCACGCAAATTTGTTTCCCTTTGCCAATTTTTCACATTATCTGAAGACATGTTACTCGAGGTCCTATTACCAAACAAGACATATCCACCTCATCTGAGGTTGTGTTATCTGAAGCCTCATTTTCAGAAGACATTACCATGTTATCTGAGGCCTCGGAAGAATCATCCACATGTATGATATCTGAAGCCATGTGATCTGAATCCACCTGTGTATTATTTGAGACCATCTGTTCCTAATCCATCTGGATGTCATCTGTGGCCTCGGAATTCACCTCTATATTATTTGAGGCCATCTGGTCGGAAGCCATGTTGCCTGAGGCCACGTCACACAAGGGTGGAAAGTCCATCAAATTTCTAAAGGTCCTTCTACCCTCGAACCGGGGGTTCTGTACACGTTTTATTTACAGATAGACCACGGTTGAAAAAAGTTCCAGACAACACAATCTCTCGTCGTCCACACGAGTGGTCCAAATGTGAATACTCGTGTTTGGAGTATGCACTTTTAAAATGGGAAAGTTACGAATAAATGGATTAATCACCATACCGAACCAAGCATCGGGTGCCAGGGTCCATCCATTCTCTTCCGAGACATGTTTGGACATAGAGGCACGTCCATATTCATAATATTCATGTCCCATGTTATACAGGAACCCACTCTGGGTCCTTATAAACTCGATCACACATCGTTCCAATTACAACCCTGCACTTCAATTCGAGTGCCTAAATGACAATTGAGAACGTACTGGGTCAGAAAATCAGGAAAAGTTTTGTAATGGACCTTGGCCATATAAAATGGATCATTTAATCTCCTGAGAATGGGAATCATCTCGGCAATTTGTTGAAGCAAGTTGTCAAAATAATCTGCGGCCAACAAAATAATCTGTTGAAGCAAACCAACTGAAGCTGACAACTCTAAGCAGCAGCAAGCTTATAAACCTTTCAAGTAAAAAAAAAATTATTTTTACTTGTAGAGGACAGTTTTGACTGTCCATTTACTTTTTCATCTTCAAAATTTTTTTTGTTTCTTACTCTTTATTTACAATTTATATTTTTTTCCTGCTATAGGTGCAATAGTGAATATGGGTTGTCACTTTTCATCTAGTTGCCACCTTCTCTTTACCCCTTTATTACAGAGAATCCGTGCATCAGATGGCAAACTTTTTATCAACCTATCTTGATTCACAACATGCATCGGCTTGCTTGTTGGTTTTATCCCTCATCTGCTGCACACTTGCTCCCAATATCAAATCGTTAAAACTCCTAAAGACCAATTTCCCCTGCGGTCGAACAAATTTCCATTGCAAATATCCTACCAATGTCCAATCGGGATGTGGTCGTTTTCCCACTGTCCATGCCCTTTCATCCGTCCAAATGAGTACTTTGGAATGATCCGTGTAAACGTATAGCGAGGGGTTAGCAAATCCCGACAGAATCAAATCCAGCATGGTCTCCCATGTCAGAATCCATCCCGTAGGATTAGAAACGTAGCGAGAGACAAAAAAATTGCTATCGTGACTATGATGCAGGGGGTTATACCGAAATCCGTCTTTAATTCGTACAAAAGTATCCATAATGTACTCATTTTTGCATAAATTGACTTGCAATTCAGTTCCAGAGGGAATATTCAAAATGCAAGTCTCTACAAAATTGCGATACCCTTTTCGATGGATGACAAGCAAATGATGAGTTTCCAAATGATATACTGGATGCATGATTCATTGGTTTAAGAGCACTATTGAAGCAGCTCAACAGATGAAATTGGCTAGTAGGTTATAAACCTGTGTCAAGTAAAAAAAATTTTGTATAAATAATTTATTGTGTCATGTACAATTTATTTGTTACTTTTTTCCACATCATTTGTTCTCTTTATTACAGAGTAAATTTATTTTCCATGCTTCAGATGATGGTATGGTAGTTTCAACACCATGTACCAATTATGAAATCCATACTGTACCCTCGGGATCTGTCATGTCACGTTTGAATCGTTTATTCCGTTTACGTGCATATGTTTCCAAAACACTCTCTGGTTCTTCTTTGGCCGAATCGATGGAATCTTTCACTGATTCTTCATTCTCTGGAGTATAACTAAATGACATCTCCTATTTCAGTAATGATCATACAAAATTTGGTTTTCAGGGGGCAGTTGCAAAAAGACAGGTTTCCCATTCATACTTTCAATGGGCCACGGCAAAGTCTTTTCAGGAAGGGTTGGTTGATTATTGGACAAACAGTCTTGAACAGATTTGCCAGACAAGAGTTTACCGTCCATACACTCAATCATATCGACATGGGTGAATGTCTCCTTTTCTCCAATGCGAAATATCCTCGTAATAGATTTCCACAGCCTCTGGTACCAGGGATCCATGGTCAGATGAGAGCTTGATAATAAAAGTTGCAATGGCACAAAGAGTCGAAGGTCAACCTTTAAACTACAAGCTTTAAAAAAAAATTTTACAAGCATTGCAATTTGATTTTTATTTTATTCTGGGTTGATGTATTCTTGTTATGCCTATCTTCGAACGCCATTCATTGGTAAGGATTTTATTCTGAGGCCTTTTTTTCCACGTTTGCTTTTTGACATGCAATTTATTTTTTAGTGCAGTTATTTCTGGGTCATCTTCTTTTGCTTTCAACTCATCTTTGGTTTTGGTTTTCAGCTCTTTTTTTTTTTTGCTTTCAACTCATCTTTGGTTTTGGTTTTCAGCTCTTTTTTTGCTTTCAACAAATTCCTTTGAATTTTTCAGATATGGGCATCGTTTCAGACCCTCCTGGATTGACTTTTTCCATCCTATTTTGTTGTGATGGACCTGCAATCGTAGCACGTGAATCGATGTCAGAAAAAATGTAATGGTAATGTAACATCATCTTTCGTTGGCCTGAGCGGATAGCATAATTCGGGTAATATCCAACACGGTGCACATCGTGGTGATGAATATGTAAAATTCCCTGTAGATCTAGGATATATCAGCCTTATACAAAAGTACCTCAGATTGGATTGTATTTCCTTCATTTCAAAAGAATCTTCCAAGTCAGAATCCCAGTTTGAAGGTTTCTGAAGTCCCAACTGGAGAAAATAATCCTCCTTCACCTCCTTTGGACAAAAGGGACACGAAGTATTTTTGGATAACCAAATTTTAATGTAATTGGAATGAAAGACATGATTGCATTGCAATTCAAATGGATCATTCTCTTGGAAGCTTTCAAAACATATGGAGCATTGCTCCATCATTAAAATATTTGAAACACATAAAGCGAATTGACACTTATAAAAAAAGCATTAAAACATTTTTTTAAACTTGCATAGAACTGTTTTTTGACTGTTTTCTTTAAAAATATTTTCACACAGACATATTAATAGCTATTTATTATTTTCATTTTCCAAATGGTATTAAGAGTCACACTGTCTATGCATCCGATTACATGGTTCTAGTTTAGTCAATCGTCTCCGCAGCTTTTTCTGTGACATATTTTGCAAGGATATTTCAAATTATTCGGTTCTGGATCCAAATACACGTTCATCTGTTCGGGGGCAAGTCTTTTCAGAGACATTAACAAACCAGCCACATACACGTCCATGATTTTACATTCGACGGAGCGGCCATCACACGCGTTTCTCATTGAGCAACGAGAGGGTATCAAACTAGGGTGTGTCCATGACGACTACACATTCAGACTCGTCCACCGCCAACGCTGCCAATCCTTCTGATTCATGACGAGATATAAATTGCAAAGGAGTTTCAGCATTTGCCCAAGACATGGATTCCATAGTTTCTATGATCTATCCACCTTGTTTCTAGCCACGATTAAATGTTTAAAATATATTGATTAAATAGCCACAAAAGCTTAAAAGCGTTTAAATGTCCACGGTTAAATGTTTAAAAGCTATTAATTAAGTAGCCACAAAAGCTTAAAAGCGTTTAAATGCGGCTGTGGTTAAATATTTCAGTCCTCGTCCTCGGTGGCCATTTTCTTAGCATCCCTTGCGTTTTCTTCAGCGGGTCGCTTCTTTTTCGTCTTGTCCAGCTGTTCTCGACGCCATTCTGCCATGTCGGCCACCTGTCCTCATACATATTCGACGCACATGTCTTTATACTCGGTGTTGGTGCACGTTCCATCGAAAATACTTTCCAAAAAGGATCGACACTCTTGAGGGGTATTTACCAGCTCATAGCCATACAACAGGCGTTAGACTCGGACGTGTTTGCCGCGAGCATCTTCGGCATCGTAGCGAAACAATTCGACATATTTCTTGGGATCGTCTTCCTGATAACCATCCACGGCAAAGAATTCTTACACTGTTTTGGAATCGCTGATTTTATGTAGAATTCTGATCAATTTGATCAAATCCGAGGATCGCACATTGTCTCGACACAAAATACGTCCCACGCAATGTTGCTCGTCCGAAGTGGCATTTTTGGAGCGTTGAGTCCAGATTTTGAGCAAATCCTGGTGCAGATTGGAATCCATCAAATAGGGAGCTTGGCGAGACAATTCTAAGACATGGGACCATGGCAGATGGAAGGATTCAGACACGCACCTCAAAACGCGCGTGACGATAGTCTCAAACGTTAGATGGGATTGTCATTGGTGGATTCAATCTCTTGTGTAAAGAGACTCATCCAGAAGGGAGAAATTTGCCTGTCCATGATACTTGATTATGGCTTCAACTGCTGTGGCCTTAAACCTTCTTCTAAAAGTAAAATTATATATATATATTATTATTATTATTATTATTATTATTATTATTATTATTATTATTATTATTATTATTATTGTACAGATTTTATTTTACAGCTTACATGGTGGAAATTTTCCATGCCATATTCTGAGGACTGTTTCAAATTATTCATCAGGAACTACGACCATAATCCTTGGGTTTAATGATCTCGTGATATGAATTGTTTGAGGCAACTGTGCAAAACTTACACAGAAATACTGTTCATTATTGAAATAGCCTTTAAATGCAGACTTATTCACCAGTAGAAATAAATTTTCCCAACCCACCTCATTTTCCCCAGCATCAGCAGTCATGTCATTTTGATAAACAGCCATGCCATTTTCCCCATCAATCTCATCACCAGCCCTGTCATTTTGATTTTCACCAGCAGCTATGCCATTTCCCCCATCAGTTTCATCACCAGCTATTTGGTTTTCTCCAACCTACATAGTCTCGTCCATTTCTTGAGTGGACTCCCATATTTTCTCTATTATCAAGACAAGTCGGGTAGTAAATTTTCGAACCATTCCTTATTCCACCTCTTATAAAACTATAAATTAGATTAGTTTCGGAAAACACTAAAAGAAACTGGAAAAATAAACATCAAACTAAATAAATTCACTGAACATGGGAGAGTATAATAGTTTGATAAAAATTGATATTTTGGTAATTACACTGAGAAACAATGAATTCGCTTCTTTGGTAAAAGTACTCAATCCTAAATGAATTTATTGAGCTGAACACGAATATCGCACATTGAAAAAAGCTGTTTGGCTCTCGTTTTCAGTGTAATAAAGGTGTTCTGATATATAATGTAATGTATGCAATACATTATATTATATATTTCATTACATTTATATATTTAATTATATACTATTACATTCAAATAATATATACTGTAGATATATATATTCAAATAATATAATTCTGTACAGGTATTAATCCCGTTAATATAATGGATTGAATTATTTCGAGGAAACTACTGATTATTATTTCCATATGATATTGCCAGCTTCTGGAGATTCCAGCAAGATATAGAAGAGGGCACTTGAATACTCTAATTTGCCATTTCCTCTGCAATTAATCTTGCATAGTGAAGGATTCCTAATTCCAAAACCTTCTAAGGGTTTTTCTATCAGTACAGATGAAGATCTCGAAGTGTCACATAATTCCCTTCAAGTGACAACTTTAGTATGTTGTCACTCGAGGAGAATTATGAGGTGTGCAGCATGTGGTAGCAATACACACGAGGATGAATTTTAGTGCTTTGATGAAAAATCATTTTCATATAAATTACTTCAAATGAACTGAATGATCTTGTTCGTGTTTTTCCGAAAGCAAAGCAGAGGCATCAGCCTCAACAATGAAATCCTTCCCAAAATATCGAAGTGACATCATTTAGCATACGTCAGGGAGGTCAAACACGCGGGCCGCATGTGGCCCACCGGTACGTAAGTTGCAAGCTGCCGACTCTTTTTGGAAAAAATTTTAAACATCAGATTTTTAAAAAATTTTCCTTTTGAAATATATTTGAGGTGAACTTATATATATGATATGTTTCGAGCCAGAATTAGTCTTAATTTTTAAAAAAGGATCGTTTTATTTGATGAAATCTATACAAGTTCTGACGCTGAGAGGAGAGAAAAGAAACGCCAAAGTGAAATCTAAGTGTTTTGTCACTTAAGCCCAGATGTGAGAAGTACCTCTGATTTTATGAGTGTACTTGAAAGTTAATGCTGACATATAGGGCTATTAAATATAATGATGTGGGGCCAGAAATGTTTAGCGGTTAGGCAGTGGCACACACAGGAATTTTTCAAGGGGGTCCGGGGTTGAAAGTTCACCATTCTTGTATCATGCTCCTTTAGATTTTGTCGATTTTCGGGAATAAAACACAGTAAAAAACTAGTTTTTGAATAAATAATTAGCATTAATTAATAAAATTAATCATTAATAGCAAGTAATTAATTCAATTTTACTTACTATATACCTAGAATTATAATCAATCGGAAAAAAAGTCAAGGGCTTTGGGGGGTCCGGACCCCTAGGACCCCCCCCCTTGTGTGCGCCACTGCGGTTAGGCCATATGTTTCGGATAAATAAGTGGGTGATTAATTTAATACTTGAAGATGTAATGAAAAATAAAAGTTAAGTTGTATGTATAGGGAATTTAATTTTAAATCTCTAATTTAATTATCCTTACACACATACTATAAATATATTGTGACGGGCTCATCGCATTTTCCACTAAAAACTCTTCTTGGGCTCTTTGGGGCCAAAAAAGGCAAATTCTTTCCAACCAAATTCAGAAGCGAAGCGTGAATATGCAAATTGGAAACCTTTTAAATAGCAGAAGTTTAATGTAAGCGTATGACCTATTGGGAAATGATTATGCTAGTCTGGGTTTAAGCGCGTGAACTGAAGGAAGAGAAGAAAGCCGTCATTGAGTGTAAAGCTATCCGTGATAGAGCGATCAAGTCAAGGTGGATACTATTCCACGCGAGATAAGCAAAAGATATTTAGGATCCGAGAGGATTGCGGTTAAACAAGAGATTAAGGTAGGATAGTTCTGTTATTTTTTAGGACTGTGTATAAGTTGAGATTAGGAATAGGCGGGAAGATAGTGATTAAAGTCGCGCTTATTTGGTAATACGTATTGTGTGTTTTCTCACCTCAGATTCGCTAGGTTATAATATAAAAGTTGATTTTTTATGTAGCAATATGAGGGTTATTGGTGACGGACCTCGTAACTTTCAGCCGCTGTCAGATGACTAGGATGACACCAATCCAAACTTCAAAACCATTCTAAAGTGAGGACTTTGAGATTTTACATATTTGACATGTATCAACCTATCTTTGAAGGTTATAAGGACACCAACTCTTGATTCAACAACAGTGCCGCCTATGAGCTCGTGTCCATGACCACACGGTTTCCACGGCGTTTGATTTTTTGATAAATTTCTTTAAAAAAAATCTTTAATGCAAAATTATTCCTCAAAACAGTATATTAAGCGCTTACATAAAAATTCTGCATATTTTTTTATAAGCAATAAGATATTTATATGTGAAAATAGTATTAAAATTATAATTTATTTTTCTTTTGACAAAAATCACGTGGAGCATCATAGAAAGTAATAAAGGAAAGATTTAATTTACAATAGCGACCCTTTCTATTAATAAAATTCTAGAACTGCATTAAATTTATTTTTCTTAAATAAGGTATTTAATTTTTCGGTTATGTAAAATCTTATACATATATTTTTCTCTGAAACAAAGATCAGGTACAAAATATTCAGGAATATACGCGCCCATGTATGCATCTGTGATACGTAGTGGAGAAATTAAATGAAGTATAGTGTAAAGTGTGTGTGCAGTGGCGTAACGTACACCCCCGCAATCCCCGCACTGCGGGGGGGGCAAGGCTTCTAGGGGGCCCAAAGTAAGACTGACGCCATTAACGTAGAATTTCACAAAATTAGCTTTACATTTTTTTTAAATCCAATTTTTAAGCGATTTTCAAATTGGCGATCTAACATCATTCAAAATCAAAACTTTGATCGCCTATTAGATATCTTAGATCCAATAACCAAATCAAAAAACGTTTTAATTTGCTGTAATCCCCGTGACGAAATAGATACTTTTCTTTAGTGGACTTTCTTTCCAAACCTAAATTACTAACAGATAAAAAGAAAGTCAGACGGAAAATTGGATAAACTGCAAGAAAGATAAAAAAAATTAATCACTGTTTTTTTAGTATACTTCATGTTAGCGGTAGGTAGAAAAAAATACATGTTACTTTTTACTGCAGTAGCAAAGTAACTTATTGGCGTCTTTAGCTTCCCTCCCCCCCCCACACACACACATGTTTTTCATTTTCATTTATCAAACTCGTAAATAACGTACATCTGTCATGCTTTTTTTTCATGAAAGAATGTATTGCGATACTTGAAAACGCATAGAGAGCATTTTAAATTATTACATGGTCTAGATTTATGATTTAGAAACCCATATGCCCACAGAAATTTCCGTAGATTTATCAGTATTCAGTCAAATAAAGCATAATCAGAAATGTTTCACAAAATTGTTTTTAGAACATATATATTTTTATATTCAATGCACTTCAATATAGAGAGTGTTCCTTCGCTGTTAAAATATTTTGATCTCACTTTTCTCTCTTGTAATATTAGAACTGTTTTTTGTAAACGGAATTAATTATTCTGGTTCTTATATTGTTATTTTGTTAATAAGACAAGAAGAAACGCGGCCCTAAAATGAGTGGAGTTAAAAAAAAACTGAGTGGTTCTCAAAAACAAAAAATTCGAAAGGAAAAGGAGTATAATATTAATAGCAAATATGCAAAATTGGATAACTTTTTAATACCCGCAAGTTCATCATCTTGTGCAAGTGCTAGTAGTAGTAATGCCAGGGAACTTGATGAACAAGGTCAAGCTCTTCCCGGGATTCATAAACGAAGAATTTCGTAAGTGATACATTTTTTTCTATCATAAGGATCTGAAATCGAAAATATTATTTTACAGTGTTTGTGTTTTTCTTAGTGTATCGTTTTTATTTAAGTCACCAGGTTATCAGTTGACTATTGTTAGATTTTTCATTTTTTAAATAATATAAATACTCTCTAATGTTAAACGTTATTTAATTTGTTTACTCAAAAACAGGTTGATTTTATATTCAGTTATAAGTTTAATATTTAAATATTTTTACGTGATGTGCAAAGGTACATTATGTTATGGTTTTGTTTTTGTAATTCTTTGTATATATATATATATATATATATATATATATATATATCGGCTTGGGGCTCAAGATCTGACCTTGCGGGGGGCCCAATTATTTTCCGTTATGCCACTGGTAAAGAGACCAAATATTTTACAATGAAAAGGAGGACGCTTACGGAAAATTTAAGAAAAAGTTACAACGTAAATATATGAAACATTTCATTAATTCAAATAAAAATACGCTAAATAAGCTTGCATTTATTTTAATTATTTACTTAAACGAGTATTTTCCCATTGAATTTTTTTTTTTTATCATATCATTTTCTAATACATCGGAAATTTCGGAGCAAAAAATATTCTTTATATTGAGCTTTACAGTAAATGCTACAGCTAAAATATCAGCATTCAATCTTGATTTCTCACTTGTCCAAAAATCATTACCTACTGAAAAAACTCTTTCAATTTCTGCATTAGTTCCAGGTCAGCACACAACGTAAATTCAACAAGAATAACTAAATTATCATATGGAAAGTGTTTATTTTTGAAATGGTTAAGTATTTCAACCCATCTTTTATCAATTCAGCATGCTGATTTATCAATTGTTCCCATTTATTAGAATTTAAATAAACATTCAGTCTTCTAATTTATTGAAACAGACAATTGTCCTCGATTTTAATATCAGACATTTCCTTTCGTTGAAAAATCAACACAATTTTCTATATCTGCCCAATTTACTTGCGATGAAGTCAAAAAATATTTTAGTTTTCTGTAATATTAACAACTGTTATTTCCTGTGATATTTGTTTCAGATCACACATTGTTCGACATATTGGAAACATGTTTAGTTCATCTCTGAATAGAGATTAACACAGAACAGTGTTTTTTTTTTTTAAATATTGAAAAGGAGGACAAGCAGGGGGACACTTTTTGCGGAAGGACAGATTATATAAAAGGAAGACTGTCCTCCCTAAAGGAGGACGGTATGTCACCTTAGCTTAGTGGAAAAATTACACACGAACTATATAGAGGTAAAAACCAGAAAAATTTAAGAGAATTTAACCAGTCCTATGATTTAGTTTTGGCGCCATCTATTGACAACTAATAAGATTAAAGCTTTTTCAGCATGGGAAAATAACACATACATTTTCGCAGCATTTAATTCGAAGATTTTTTAATTACAGTTAAAAATAAAATATCTTGAAAAAATAACGATTTGATACATATCTATTCAGCCCAAATATTCAAGAATTTCAAAATTAAAACTATAAGTGAAAAAAAAAAATGTTAGAAAAAAATAAGTTAGTAGCACAGTATGAATTATAAAGATAGAGAAATATATTTCAGTAAATAAAAAATGCAATAATGTCGCAAAAATAACTTTATAAAAAAAACATTTTCAAGTATTTGAAAGAACCTATTTTTCAAAACAGCGAGAGAATTAAAATTGCCATATTTTGAAATATTTGATTGCTTAAGCCATGGTTCTGGCACCCACTTTCAGTGAATATCAAGATAAATATACAATTTAATTACATTCTAAAAAACAAAACCCTCTGCTTAATTGCATTATAAATTTTTTAAAAAATGTTGCAACACAGTTTTAAGCATTGAGAACTTAATATTATATTTGAAAAAGATTTAAATGTAATTGCAACGCCTTATTTGCTCTTTAACAAAACCCGTATTTTCAGAATAAAAATATTCAAGTGAGGGTCATTTTAAAGAAGATTTGAAAGATACCTGCTTCTTGCGTTATTTTTGAATATTTCATAGATTTATTATAGATTGATTTAAATATTTTATTTATTGCTTTTAAATTTTAAAAAACTTCTATTCCATATGTACTTCCATATAAGAATACCAAAAATAATTTTTATCAAATTTGTTCTGGATTAAACATCTATTGAATGCTACCTAAAATGTTAATAATGTTTGACAAATTTGTTTTTATTTATTAAAATTTATGCATATGAATTTCGTAAGTGAAAGTAAAGTAATTAATTAAACCCTATGTATTATGGGTATATTTTATAATGAGATAAGGTATTCACATATATATATTTGGCGAAAAATTGTTTAATAAAACCTTGATAAAAAAGTGGAAGGACACAAGAAAGTAAATACGAAGCATGTTATAAATTATGGTGGCCGCCTAGTCTATAATGGATAATTTTTTTTATTTAGGCATTTTAAAAGGAACTATAAATCAAAGTATGTCTGGCAATTGAATAACAGACTGGTTTCATTTGATGTCATAATGAACAAATATAATAAACATTACAATTTGAATATTATTATTACTTTTTTAGCAATGGTAAAATTTACATACATGGCATTTCATCATCAGTATTGAGAGACATCTTCTACCTATATATATATATATATATATATATATATATATATAGTATATATATATATATATATATATATATATATATATATATATATATATATATATACACTGCTGGACAATTGCTAAGGACGGATAACACTATCATCCATAGCAACCACAAAATGAAAGGAAGCAAAATGTGGAAAATTAGAATAAGTGCGGGGTATTAGTAAGAAGAAGTATGAGTATGCAAATTTTTTTTCCACGTCTGTTCATCACGTGATAGCGTTCATAAGACCTTTAAAGGTTTTGACGCGTGTGGACAGTTGTTGTTTCAAGTCAAAGTTTTACAGGAAAGATTTAATACACGAACTTAAAATTTTTGGCATGTCTTCCCGACATCACATAGATGATTTTATGCGTGGCCGAATTGTTGAAAAGATTGAAGAAGGGCGAAAAATAACAGATGTTGCCAGGGAGTTCGACAACGCTCACAGCGTTGTTTCACGGCTGTGGAAGTCATTTAAAACTACTGGAATGTGTAGTAGACGGCACGGGGGAGGTCGTGTTAGAAGTACGACGCCTGCAGAAGACAGATACATCGTCCTATCAGCATAAAGGAACAGGCGCATCACAGCTCAGCAGGTGGCAAATCAGTTTCTTGCTGCCTCAGGAAAGCAGATCTCCCGAAAAACTGTTGCCAGACGGTTGAGGGGAGGAGGACTATACGCATGCAGACCTGTTGTGTGTGTCCCATTGGCCAGACAGCACCGTACTGCCCGTTTGCAATGGTGTCGTGAGCATCACAATTGGACTGAACAGGACCGGGCATGCGTACTATTCTCAGATGAGAGTAGGTTCAGTCTGTCATCAGATTGTAGACACCAACTGATCTGGCGCGAGAGTGGTACTGCTTATCGTCTAGAAAATATCCAGGAAATATATATATATATATATCCGACATGCAGTATCATGGTGTGGGCCGGCATCATGATCAATGGCCACACGCGCCTACATGTGGTTGCGAATGGGATTATGACGGGCCAACGATACATTGATGAAGTTCTACTTCCTCATGTTCGTCTCTTCCGTGGTGCTGTCGGTGATAAATTTGTTTTTATGGACGACAACGCAACATATCATCGAACACTCGCTGTTCAGGATTGTCTAGACAGCGAGGGTATTCAACGTCTCGTATGGCCAGCGCGTTCTCCAGATCTAAACCCCATTCAAAATTTGTGGGATGCTTTGGGGAGGCAAGTTGCTGGTCGAAACTATCCTCCGACAAACAACAACACCCTCATTCGTGCACTCACAGAGGAATGGGATAAATTGCCTCAACAGCTGCTGGATAATGTTGTGCAAAGTATGGTACGACGTGTGGAATGTTGCATCACACTCCACAGTGGACATATCCCGTACTGATACCCTTCTTTAAGGTGCCTGCTGACTTTTAGATGCATCGTTCCATTTCTCCGTACGCAGATCAAATGAACATTTTTTTTTCTCTCAGATGTTTCACAGCTTTTGTACTTTCCAGAACAATAAATATTCTTTATTCTAATGTCTGAACAGTGTGGCAACTATATTTTATCCTACTAGGCCTCATGTCTCGCTTAATGTTATGCTACATAGCAATTTGTGATCCGTCCTTAGCAATTGTCTAGCAGTGTATAATCCAAAACATAAAAATACACAGATAGTTAGAACCTAAGATAACTATACTAAATAGGAAGAAATATATATGTGAATAGGAATGAATATATATATATATATATATATATATATATATATATATATATATATATATATATGTATATATATTCATTATTCACCAACATGTCATATCTGGTAATTTAAATACACTGGTGTGCAAAACTTAAGCAACAGGTGGGTTTATTGCCATAACTTCACGAAAAATCATCTGAGAGACATGAAAGTCAGAAATGAGGGAGAGTATTATGTACGTAAAGGATGACGAAAGCATCGGCGCTGAAAAAGGAATACAATGCATACGGTATGGAATCAAACGAAAACAAACTTTATTGAACGGATAGTATCGTGACTCATGATGGTATATCCAATAGGAAGAACAACAAGCAGATGTTCCTTAATATGGTATATGCCCTCCGCTCACTGCAATGGTTGCTTCGCACCGTCTCCGCATACTCAGAACCAGTTGGTGCAACATTTCTTGCGGTAGGAGTACCCATTCTTCAATCAGCATCTGTTTGAGTTGTTGGGTGTTCTCCGGATGATGTAAGCGTGCTGCAATACGTCTTCCCAAAGGATCCCACACATGTTCGATGGGATTTAAATCTGGGGAGTACGCTGGCCAATTCATTCGAGTGAGATCTTCACTTTCCAGCAGCTCCTCAACAGCAAGAGTCCGATGTGGCCGTGCATTGTCATCCATAAAAATGAAGTATGGGCCAATGGCACCTCGGAACAGACGCACATGGGGAAGAAGTACCTCCTCACAATAGCGATCCCCGGTTACAGACCCTCTATCGAAAATGTGGAGCTCAGTTCGCCCGTTCAGCATAATGCCTCCCCAGACAAGAACTCCAGGACCACCGTAATGGTGTCTTTCCTAGATGTTACTGGTATAAAACCGTGTCCCGATCTCTCTCCAAATCAAAACGCGTTGAGAATCGCTTCTGGTACTGAACCAACTCTCATCCGCAAAGAGGACACGACTCCATTGATCAGTTGTCCAGTTTTTGTGCTCTCTGCATCGCTGTAAACGGTGGCGTCGGTGGTTAACTTTCAACGGGAGGCAGCGTTCAGGACGGCGGGCAAATAGGCCCCCTTTGTGAAGGCGTCCAGCCACAGTAAACTGCGACACTTGTCGCCCCGTTGCTGTAGAGAGTTGCTGAGCAATGACGCTTGCTGACTGTCGTCGGCGTCTTTTAACCTGCAGGATGATATATCGGTAATTCCCTGCAGTTGTCGTCGTCGGGCGGCCACCACCAACCTTTCTAACAGCTGTACCTGTGGTTTGGAACGCTTTCTAAGCGCGCAAAACGACACTTTTGTTGATTCCGAACTCTGCAGCTACACTGGTGACGATACGCCCCTCCTCCAGCTTTCCGATCATTTTTCCACGTGTGAAGTCATTCAGGTGATTTCTTCTAGCCATATTTCACGAACTGACTCACTGGCACTTGCTATTAATATGTCGAATTGCGTCTCCGTCCTTCATTTTATTCTACTGTTGAGCAGTGCGCGCCGACATCACGCGTTTTGCGTACGCTCACGTCGCTTCTGACGTTTGGTTCCTGATATTTGCATACGCATGACGTTTCTACTGACTTACTTGTTCACTGTACTGATCTCCAGACCTCCTTTTCTGCAATTTCATGGCTATCTGCTAAATTTTTACATTGTTGCTTAAGTTTTGCACACCAGTGTATTATGAAAGATAAAACTCTTAGAGGAATAATGGTTAAGGGTACAGGCTTTAGATTAATGCGCTCTAATAATAATAAACTATTCAAACACAAGTTTCTAAAGATATTAATAACTTCATTACAAAAATAGCAATTAAATACAACTTTCCTCTCTAAGCTTTTAATGAGTTTAAATGCAAAGAGTTTTATGTGAATTACTTAAGCTGAACTATAAAACCGATAAAAATATTACGTACAAAGATATAAAACACCAAATTTCAAATCTTCAAAAGGATTTCATTATTGTTCACGTAGATAAAGTTCCGGGCAACTATGCAATCATTTGCAAATGGTTTTATAACTTTATACTCGACAAACAGTTTCAAAACAATAGCGCGTTTATTAAATCTAATAGCAGCAGTAGAGAAATCATTAACCGTACTTCAGCTTTTTATAAAAAACTAGATTTATATACAAAGAATAACAATTTTCCTTATATTTTTCTAACGCCAAAATTTCATAAGAGTCCAATTAAATTTAGAACTATTAGTAATGGTTTTAATACCTGTATTACACAACCAGGCAAGGTGTTGCAAAAAGTTATACAACACACTCTAGACAGTATCTCAAACTCCATTATTGTAAAAAATAGTAAAGATATCGTTGAGAACATGCAAGGCAAGTGTATAAAATCTTTGCATAGCTTTGACTTCGAAGACTTATTCAACTCTATTGATATAGAGCAGGGATGGCGAACCAGTGGCACGCGTGCCCTCAATGGCACGCGACACAATATTTTGGGCACTCCACTGATCAAAACGGATTGCATTTAAATTCCAAATAACAAAGTTCAACATGCAGTATTATGAACAAACGCGAGTGATGGGTCGCAGTTTTCAACTAGATTTTCTGGTTTGAAAGAATTCTCGGAAATGCTCAAGTTTTTTTATGTGCGCTGATGTGACTTCCTTTAATAAACTGAACTTGTCCCAATTCAATTGATTGGGAATTTGAAAATATTAAAACATTACTGTGATTGATTTCCCGTCTAGTTCAATATGAATTCAAAAATTTGTTGAAAAAAGGAAAAAGTTGGAATTGATACAAGCACACACAAACATTAACAAGCATTATAATGAAATTTTGGAAACATGGAATTCAACTCCAGACACATTTAACTGTTTGAAGAAGCTAGTCCATGCTGTTTTAACCATGATTTTCATCTATCTATGCCTGCGAGTAATTATTTCCAGAGATGAATTACATTAAAGACTCGCTTGGAAACCGTTTGGCAGATGACTCCAATTCAGTTTGCATTCTACTAAAAGTAATATCTTACAATCCCAATAAAAGTTATTTTTCATCTAATCTGAAACAGCAAAAATCACACTAATATTACTTTAATTTGAATTACAAGTATAAGTAAAACATTTATTACTAGAAAATACAAAATGTAGTTTTTTGTAGTAAATAAAGAGTTTTGAGTTGTTAGTATTTAGTTTTATTATTTTTCCTATAATCACAAGTCAAAATAATTTGATGGCACGTCTATATATCTTATTAAAACATTTCTTTAGAAAAAATGGCAAGTTGATCGAAAAAGGTTCGCCATCCCTGATATAGAGGATATGGTTTTAGTACTTAGAAATGTCTATATTAAATATTCATTAAATAAATTGATAAATTATGATAAATTTAATACTATTATACAATTTGTTTTGAAAGAAAATTACATATTTCATAATAACTAGTATTATCAACAAATTAATGGTCTGCCACAAGGTGGTCCAGCAAGTAATAGTCTGGCTAATATTTATTTACACTATTACGAGAATGAAAAAATTGGTACAGACTCTTGTTACTTTTTCATATACATCGATGATTTTATTATTTTCAGCAATAAAGTTGACTTTACTCCTAATTTAAAGTATTATCCACTCTACTTGAAATTAATAAAAACCAATTGCAATTTAGAGTCAGCAAACTTCCTAGATCTCCAATTAAAAGTTGAAAATAATATGTTAAAAAGTAATATTTTTGATAAAAGAGACTCTTTTGATTTTATAAAAATGCCATATTGGAATAGTTCCCTTCACATTTCAATTTTTGGAAGTATTATTCCAAATTATATAAAAAGAAATAAAGATTTAGTATCTGAAGAAGTTTTAAAAATTAATAATTATAAAAAATTCTTTCAAAGTTGCCTAGACTATAATTATCCAGCTAATTTTATATATAAATATATGTCTTCAAAATTATAACTATTTAATTATTATTATTTAATGTATTCAGTTTATAGTATATTATTCTTAATTTTCTTATAATAAGTTTAGTTACTAAAAACATGTATAGATGGCGCCATTATTTTTAGTTATGCTGTTTTTGTGCTTGGTGTTATTATACTCTTGGAATCGGAATACATCGGGTAAGATTTTAGTTTTTTCGCACATTTTCATTATTATTACTTATGGTTATAATCATTATTAACCTCTATTGCAAATATTTTTGTTTATACATATTTATATTTGTCTATTTCGTCCGGATTCCTACAGTAATTTAATTTTCCAATCCTATTCTATTGATGTTATATTCACTCACGTGAGTTTTTGGGCCTTTGCCATGGTTTATCTCATATGCTATTATGTCGAAAGTTTCAGCTGAAGGGGAAGGTTGAGATCTTGCAAAACACTGTTTAACCCTGTTTCACTGTCCTAAGCCAGTGACAGCTCGGGAAACCATAATAGTTTTTTCCACTCTAGCTATATTTCTCTTTTTTGGTTTGTAATAGTTCCATGTTCTTGGTTCTTTCGGTTTGTTCTTAAGATGTTTTAGGATTTATTAGTCTTCTTTTTAATTTATTTACTGCTATACACACACACATATATATATATATATATATATATATATATATATATATATCATCTACGTCTTTCTCTAACCCTTATAACTCTTTTAATTTTAACAGACGGTTTTTTAAATTTAGAAATGTAAATAAGTCATTTATTTTGAATTATATATGTGAATACACACATTCGCCAAATGTGTGTTTGCATAATTTTGCTATCATTGAAAAATATACATTTCAAATTCCAATATATATTTCCAGGTACCTTATCCAATGACCTACACAGAGACTACTTTTATGGTAGGGGTTATATAAAAAAAGCGTAAACGAAAGCATTGAAACGTAATCGTTGTGTTAAAAATTAAATCTATTGGCCATAGGCAGGGGTTCGAATCCGCAAGCTCCCAGCCTTACATACGCCACCCCTTTCTCCAAAGTAATCCTTTCTCAGATTTTCTATTACAGGGCAAGGTTTTGAACTTTCAGTTCCCTAGTCTTCGAGCTCATAAATTTCCTGGAAACAGGGGTACACAGATACTGGGTATCCATTTTAATCACTTACGACATGTATGAACGACAGCGGTACTATATTTAAAACAGATAGACGCACGCCATACCATCATTAATATATTTATATATTTTCTGACTTAAAGGAAGTTAAAATTCTCCTTTCTTATTCAATGTTTCTGCGTTTGGAATTCTTGCTATCACTTCTAATATTCAATATTTTTTATGTGCAAGAAAATTTTCGTCAATGTTTGGGGACAAAACAAATGTAGGAGAGATTTTAGTTTATTCATACTGAAATCTCTAAGACTTATCAAAATGAGATTATCTTTCACTGGGTTTATGCTAGAGTATATACTGTGTTCGGAAAGTAGTTTCGATTTTTTTTTTTTTTTTTGGTAAAAATGAAAGACGATTTTCTTATAGTGTGTAAATATTTGATTGAATCTCCATTTTGGACTTGTACCTATTGGCATCTTACTGGCTGCAGAAAAATTCTACGCTCATAAAACTTTTGATCTTTGCTGGCAAAAAACTGATCCAAGTCATTTTTTACGTCCTCGTTTGAAGTAAGCGAACCGAAACAAATAATAATACGAAGGTGTCAGATCTGAAGAACATGGTGGCTGTAGGAATAGTTCCTATCTAAACTGTGAAAGCTTTTGGTGAGTTATCAAACTTATATGAGGTTTCGCATTACCTTGGTTGTGTGAACACCATATCTTTTCTATTAATCAATTTTAACCTTTTCTTTTTGAGTGAATGTGAATCATTCAGTTTGTCCAGTTGATAGCAGTACACTTCAAAATTGATCGTGTGGTATTGCCATTAAAAAGCCCATATATATTTCTCGTCTCCTGTGGTGATTCACCTCAAAAATTGATTTTTTTTCTGTTTGAGTTGCAAATCATTGGTGTAAATTTCTTTATGTAAGAACATGTGGAACCCGTATGTCTGGTTTTGAAAATAAACCAAGGTGTAATTTTTTTTTCGAGGTAATCTCTCAGCAATCTTACGAAATCTCACATACACACACACATTCAGCGGTTTTTTTCAATCAAAGCCTTTATTTGGCCTCCATAAGCTTCAACTACCCTTACAGAACGTAGTGCTACAACATCAAAATGGCAAGAACAAAATTTTGTAAAACAGTTTTGGCACTGGAGTTCTGCCAATACATCTTTTTCATACACAACGAATTATTTTTTTCTTACTTCAACAGCATTTTTACCTTTCAGATAGTAAAAAAATAACATATGCTAAAAATGCTGCTTTTGACTTTCCGTATTTGATAAAGCACTAAACAAAATCTATTGCGCCTTGCCATAACAGCTGCCAAAACGTATATAACTTATAACTCTAAAAACTGCATATCCCTTTATCTGCGGCACTTGATAAAGGGATATGCAGTTATTTATGATTTACTGCAGTTTTTTTCATGCAATAACTTTTATTAATACTTTAATTAAGGGATATAAATGAACAAAATACTCAACTTTGGGAAATTTAATCCGTTAGAGCTAATTAATTAAAGATATTCAACTGTAAAATTAATTATATACATTGTTCACTTAAAATAAATAGTCAAATCGTTTTCTGAGGTCTTCATTAACATACGAAAAAAATAAGACACTTTAATTTTGACATTAACTTTTTTTCGGGACAAAAATGATAATCTTCGCAATCCACTGAAAACGCCGTCAGCTGAAAAGGCAATTTCTCTATTCAACTATTCGCTTTCCCCGCTAAAATACTCGTCATAGAAACCCTGCCATGTATCTTGAAAGAGTTGATTTCAAAGAATATTCCTGCTAAGAATCGTCAGAGTATTCGTAAAAAATTGTTACTCTATGTAACTTTAAAAAAAGTGAGTGGTACTTTCTAAGTACCGTCGGTAGATAAAGGGATATACACTTAAAGACTGGGTAATACGTTAATACCGTAAGTCTGAGACAGCATTGGATATAGAATTAAGTAGCAAGAGTTGGTATATACAGTTGACATTAGTGTTTCGACATGTTTAACAATAGTTGAGAGCCAAACGGCGCTAGTGTTTTAGTAGGGTAAGTGAGACCATGCTGAAGTACTTCTGACTTTTGAGCAGCGAAAAAGCATTTTGAAATTTCGAGAAAATTAGTGAAGTGCAACGACATTTCCATTAACAATATGGAACGGAACCACCAACATGCTTAAGTATTGCTAGCCCCGATATTTGAGAAACTGATGGAACAATTAATTGAGCATATGCATAAGGGACGATCAAGCTGGCCACGCATATGAAAAAGGGAAGCGTTTTCTGTTGGAGTATTAGATTCATTCACGGTCACCACAAAAACTGCCATCACAACGTGCGCGTGAAACAGGCGTGAGTAGGGCTAGCGTAGATCGTATTTTGCACAGAGCAAAATGGAAAGTTAACATACCAAAATCGTTACACAGACCGAACAAGGACGACCCAGAACTTAGGTTTGTGAATGGTACCTTGCGCAGGTTGAAAATGATGCAAATTTTGTTTCCCAAGTGATGTGGTCTCTTTTACCAATGGTGTTACCTCAAGAATGTGGTGCACAGCAAGAAACCGTGCACACTAGAGAAACTACACTATGAAATTGAAACTGCTACAGTTGTGAAGGTCTCCTAGGACCTCACTTTGAGAACTAGAATAAATAGGACTCATGTAAGAACCAGTAGCCATTTTTATAAACAATTTTCTTTATTTGGT
>BMAU01017186.1:980000-982500 GCA_019973935.1 Trichonephila clavipes | reverse complement strand
TCAGAGAATTCCAATTAACCCCTCGCGAGTGTTTAAACTCATTTAAAAATGCTGTAAAATCATCAGGCGAGACATACATCCAATTTGCTGCAAGATTGACGGCAAACTTCCAATATTATTGTTCGTTAAGAAAAGTTAATTCCTTTGAATCTCTTTGTGATCTTATAATTTCTGATAAATTATTTGAAACTTTAAATAAGGAAACTGCAACTCATATTGGCATTCGAGAAGCAGAAGATTGGTTTAGGCCTATTGATTTAGCTAAAGAGTGTGATATTTATATTTCATCTAGAAGCGGATCACATAAAGAAACTCCTATTACTTATGGATATACCCAAGACCCCTTTAAAAATAGATCACAAAACTTTAAACCAAAGATTAAAGAGAACTATCCCCAATATCTTGAAAGAGAAAATAAAAATTGCTATATATGCGGTGATTCATCTCATTACGCAAGAGACTGTAAGAAGCGTTTTAAATCTAAAGAATCTAACAGCCACATCCGTAATAAAATAAACGTGAATACTTTGAAAGTCGAGAGCGAAAAACAAAATAGCGGTGAGATCGCAAATCTTCAATACGTAAGCATTTTTGTAGAAAATCAGCCCGTCACAGCCTTGATTGATTCAGGTTGCCAGATCCCAGTTTTAAATTCCTCACTAATTAGAGTGCAAACACCTTCCGAAAAGATCATAACATTAAGTTCATGTTTTGGCGAACAGCGTATGGTAGAAGTTAAACCCATAAATATTTCTCTTAATCAACACTCTCCTAGCTTAAGTGTGAGAACGGCAATATCACCGACCTTGACCGAAGAATTTATTATACATCCCAGTGTATATTCTGAAATAAAGAAACTAGGCCACGCAAAGAGCGATGTTTTATTGAATGAAAGTGGATCCTCTTTGGGCGCTAATTCCAGTGCTTATTCTAATTCTATTTTTTATGTTGCAAATGTGATAGAAAACTGTAGTTATGATTTGACACATGTTAAAAACTTTGATATTAGAAATGATTTGAGTTCTCTAATTAAGAATTATAAACCTAATAAAAGTAAGAGTACTAAGTTAAAAATGTGTATTATATTAAAAGATGATATTCCTGTGTGTCAGAGGGCCAGACGTTTATCTTGTTCTGAGAAATTACAGGTAGACGATCAAATTGATGATTGGTTACAACAAGGTATTATAAAAGAGAGCGTTTCCGATTATTGTTCACCTATAGTGTTGTGTAAGAAAAAGGATGGTAATTTAAGGCTATGTATTGATTACCGCAAAATTAATTCTAAAACTGAGAAAGATCGGTATCCTTTACCCTTAATAGAAGAAGTTCTAGATCAGTTGCAGTCGGGAAATTTCTTCTCAACTATTGACTTAAAAACGGATTCTTTCACGTTGAGATGGAAGAAAACAGCAAAAAATTTACTTCATTCGTCACACATAATGGGCAGTATGAGTTTAACAAAGTTCCATTTGGTCTTTGTAATAGTCCGAGTGTTTTTCAAAGATTTATCAATCACGTTTTCAGAGACCTTCTTAAAGAGGGAATTGTCATAATCTACATGGATGATATTATTATCCCTTCTTCGGATGAACTTGACGGGTTAAACCGTTTAACCAGGGTGTTAAAAACTGCATCGGAATATGGATTAGAATTAAATTTAAAGAAATGTAACTTCCTCAAGTCAAAGATTGAATTTTTAGGACACATAATTGAAAGGGGTACAATTAAACCTTCTTTGGACAAAACCAAAGCAGTTCAGAATTTTCCAGAACCTAAAAACGTGAAACAGGTCCAAAGTTTCCTTGGACTGTCAGGTTACTTTCGGAAGTTTATCCAAAATTATTCCATAATAGCCAAACCTCAGTGATTTACTACGGGATAATGCTGTGTTTCATTTCGGACCCGAACAGCAATTAGCATTTCAAACTTTACGGCAAAAACTTTCTGAAAATCCGGTGCTTCATATTTTCAAACAAGGTGCAAAACTTGAATTGCATACTGATGCTAGTAAATTTGGTTATGGTGCGATTCTGTTACAACAATCAGACGACAATAAACTTCACCCCGTACACTATTTTAGCAAGAAAACCACTCCCCAGGAGGAAAAATATTCAAGTTATGAACTTGAAGTTTTGGCTGTAATCGAATCCCTTAAGAAATTTAGAAACTATCTCGTTGGCAACAAATTTAAAATTGTAACTGATTGCTCGGCATTCCAAAAAACTATGAGTAAAAAACAATTAACTCCTAAAATTGCTAGATGGGCCTTATTTTTAGAAGACTTTAATTATGAAATTATTCATCGCCCAGGCAAACAAATGGGGCATGTAGATTGTTTAAGCCGTTATCCTGTAATGACCATAACATATGATGAAGTAACCACTAAACTTGCAAATTGTCAGCGAAATGACGAGTACATTAATTCATTGAAAACCCTTTTAGAAAATAAGCAAATTAATGATTTTGTTGTAAAAAATGATGTCCTATATAAAATTGA